>JAECUM010013509.1:0-42215 GCA_016617855.1 Megalonaias nervosa | reverse complement strand
CTCCCAAGTAGATAAATCCAGCTCTAGCTAATTCTTCGGGGGTAGGTCCTCCCAGATATTTTGGCCATTTTCCTCGGAAGGTTTGGATCGGACTTTCAAAGTCGCAGTATTCAGGCAAACGCACAGGGAACGAATATTCGTCTTTCACAGGTTCATTTCGATGAGGGTACGGTGAAATATGCAGGAATGTGCTCAGTTTTACATGACATCCGTAGGGTGGTAGCCGCATGGTTTCATAATGATGACATCCACCATGAAAACCAGTAAAGTGAAAAGGTGTACGATAACGAGTGGCACCACTTTCGCATCCATCAGGTTTGACACGCACAGCATCACTTTCCATGGTAGGTACAGTCGTAGCAAAATTTCCATGATGTGGTACTGAATCGCTAAGGTTATAGCGTACGGTATCCCTGCCATCGCAAGGTAAAGTATCGCACTCGAGCTTGTTCTTGCTTGAAACTTGCTGTTTGAAAGGATTCATCTTTCTCACTTGGCAATGGTAGTCACAGTGAACTATCGGCCTTGAACGTTGTCCTTTTTTATATGCTGGCCAATATCGTCGTGACCGCACGGTAAAGTGAAGTGATTGGGAAGCCGAACTCGCTTCTGGTACACGATTTGATAGACTTTTTCCAAGGGCCGGCTAACGATTTGGTGTGTGGGTAAACGTACAATCTTGTGCGGTTCGTGGGTGGTCACTTTAAATTTCCATCCTCTCCGGACTGCAAGGCTTCTTTCAAGACACCAAAGTTCACCAGTCGGCTGGTGCGATAATTGAGAGTCAATCCTTTCACTTTAAACTCCGTGTGTACTTCTCCTTGTGGGTCTCGGTATTCGTAGCCGTAATTTTTGGGACCGCCACTTGCAAAACTTAGAATCTTGTCGTCGGGATGCTTGTCCGTCCAGGCTCCTAAACGGTCTCCTTCGATGACAGGGTGAGGTTGACCCAGACGATCGATGTAGATGCAACTGTCCGTGTCAAAATACAGCACACGATCTCCTAACAGTTCTAAAGCTTCGTACAGTTTTAAACGAGCATGGGCTGTCAGGTAAGCTGCAATGATGACATTTCCAAATTCGTCGGCTTCTACAAAGTCCAGTTCTTCTTCGTAATTGACTAAGATCAAGTCCTCACGAATGACGTCCACGTGTTTCATGCATTTGGTTTTGTCGTGAGTCATCTGGAAGTAGCGGGAAGGTTCGGTTAAATACTCTGTCTTGGGTAAACACGGTTGTTGTGCCATTTTGCCCCACAAGAATTTAACATCACTTTGGCAAACGATCGCCTTCCTTCGTTTTTCTCGATGTGGTCTAAAGTGATGCCTTCCTGCTCGCAGTATTTTTCTTTGAATTTCGTTTGGTCTTCGGGACTGTGTCACCAGGAAGGATAGCCGCTGGCTTCATGTTTCAGTTTCAAAAAGGCATCCACGTGGTCTGCGAAAATGCCTTTCTGAGTCTCGTCGCCCTTGTGGTATTTTTCTGTCTTGGGAAAGTGGTAAATTTCGTACACTTCTAACAGTTGTTATCCCAGGTCCAGAGCTTTGAACAATTCCACGCTGACCCACGTTCCTGTCAAGGTGCGTTCTTCCTGAGTGTGCTGACAAGGTTGGTCTTGGTTGCACGTTTCGGCGCAAGTACGGCACAAAGGAAACATCAGTTTTCCTTGGTAATGGTGAGGTAAAACGGGATGGTACAAGTACGTGGGAGGCAACACTTTACATTTGATCAATCCTTCGTATTGGCGAATGTTGTCCAGGTCAATGTGTTCGGTCAGCAATTGCGGGTGCCCTGCGGAAAAGTGACAGTATTTGCACACGTACGGATACAGAGAACACACGTCCAAGTATTTGATTTCCTCTCCTTTCTCTTTGTCGGCTTGGTGCAGCAAACAGGTGGCATTCGTCCGTCCTCCGTACAAACTGTCCCTTGCGTTCAGTGGGTCCACCAGCTTGTAACTTTCCACGATGCGCTTAAACTCGGAATCGGTTTTCAAACGGTGATCGTACTCGTGTTCCCACATTTCTACCACTTGGTATCCTTGCTCTTCTAACTTCAATCGCCGCTGACAAGTGGCCTGGTATAAGTCTTCCATGGTTCGTTGTAAAAACTGATTTTTAGTGTTGCGTTGAGGGTAACAGATGGGGCATCCGTGAAATAAGCAGCCGTTAAACTCGTACACGATCTGGGGGTTTTCTAAGTTCCAACCATCCACTAAATACGTTCCGATGGCTTTTTCGCCTCCTCCGTTGCGAGTAAGTTGGATCCATTTGTCTTCCTTGTCGCACAAGTAATGTAATCAGCGTAGGGCTTTGAATGAGTATTAACGTTTGACAAAGTTGGTCGTTTGAGGACTGATGGCAGCTAGGGTGTTTTCGGGCATGAATCGTTGACGGTACAGTTAGGAACACGCTTTGGCAATGGTGCAGGCTTCTTTCAAAGGGTCGATCCCACCATGTTCCATGAACAGTTCTCGAAATTTTCCACAGCAACGCCGTAAAATGTCCACGTCGGAACGACAATATTTTAACATTTCTTTCTGAAAGTCGAAGAGGTCCGAGGCGTGAGTCTGGTACCGTGCGTAGAAAGCTTCTCGTTGTTCGGTACGCATGTTGTCGGGGTCGTAATAGTGAGCCTCAGGCAAATGGGGTAGAACGACATGTTGATTGGCCTCGGTATTGAAAAAGTGTGGAAAATAGCCTTTGGCTATTTCTGTAATTCCAAACGTTTTAGGCATGCGACTGAAAGGCATGGCCAAGTGACTCATCGAATCTTTAAACTGCACTTGTTCCACTTGCATGGAAATGATTCTGGCTCCGTTCAAAATGACTTTAGGACGTTCGGTACTTTGTTCCGTATAGTATCTCAACAGAAATTGTCCATCGTATCCCGAGAAATTGTTAGCCATCACCGTGGCATAGCGATGACAATCTCCGTAACGTTCGATGTCCTCTTGGCTCCACGTTTCGTCGATAGGGTTTAAGATCCACTGGGCAAAATCGGTCAGCGTGTTTGGTCCCCGAAAGATTTTTTCACGCCCTCCAGGAATCTTGCTACAGTGAGGGCAATGAGTAAAGATAGGCTCTTGGATGCACTTCTCACACGCTCGGTGAGCCACGCAGAAATTAGGAATGTGAATGCCAGTCTTTTGCATGCATTCAAAATCGAAAAAGATGAAATTCCCTTTCTTCTGGTTATCTTCTTCTTCTTTGTGTTTGGAATGGTAATTTTGAATGTAGCATTGGTGTTCCAAGTCCACTATTTGGTGACAAATGTGACATCGCTTCTTTCCTGAACAGACATGCGCATATTCATTATTGGTACGTATGCCTTGTCCACAAGTAGGGCACAATCTCAGGAGTTGACAAGCACATTTCTGCTGTGAACCTTGCGTCTTCAGATGTTGTTGGTAACAGGCAGGGCTGACAAAAGTGCACTGACAAGCAGAGCAATGCACTCGTTCTTGTCCTTTGTCCAGACAGGCTTTAGAGGCCAAACATCCTGAGCATTTCGATCCGCAATGATTATGTTGTTCTCGATTGTTATAGCCATAATCACATTTCTCACAGTAATAACCGTATGACAGGAATGCAGTGATACTGGTAATGGTATCAAAATGTTCATCGTGATGATAGACGTGAATGCATTTTCCGTCTTTGAAATCTTTGCCTCGAAACAACAGAGGTCCGCGCACTTCTTGAGGGTGCACTTTCAAGGTGTAGCGTGCAGCCAAGACGTCTTGCAACTTTTGCATTTCAGGAATGCCACAGTGCGTGTCTTTGGAAGGCCAGCTTGCTGTAACAGGAGTTCTGCTTCTCTTCGTTGTTTGGCTCGGCTAGATTTTTTAATAGTTTGCCAGGCTCTCTTCCATTCTGCCGTGTCGTTCTTGTCGGCATACGTTCGTCCCACCACGATGGCTCGGGCTAAACACATTTTGTCTTGAGTTTATTTTGAACGATAATGCGCTTGATGCTACGAAGATTATCTACCAAGAACACCTTTTTTTTTGCCATGTCCTGTCCCTTGGGGAGGAGACACGTGGGTCATGAACAGTGTCGCTTTTCCGTCGGTAATGTGAAACTTGTCGTTGGATTGTTGTACGTGTTGAATCTTGTCCATGACTTTGGAAGGTGTCAATTCTGCTGGACTGCTAAATTCGATCCAAACAGTGGACTTCAGACTGTCGTTATGAATGGAAAGTCTCAAGCGATCGTCTTCTTTGGCTTCACAGTGCTGTTTCAGTGTGGTTAACAAAGAATCCCACACATCGGTGATGAACCCTTCTGCTTTTTCCAACGGTACGTCGGACTTGAAATCTTTAAACTTCACCGTGTATGTGTAGGCTGTGGTTCTAAATTTTCTAGAGGAGCGTTTGTCCGTCTCTCGAATGTGGTAGTACTTTTTAGGGTTTACTGGTGGTGATGGACTTTGACTGAGTGTAGACTCTCTGGGTCTGGATTCTGGCTCACTCATCTCATCTTCAAAATCGCTGGCATGAATTTGAGCCAAGACTTCAGCTACTGTGCGAGGCGATAAATCACTTTTCTGCCTCCTACTTTCTTCTCCTTTCTTTACGAAATGATGCGATCGTTTCATCTTGACTGCAACAAGTCAAATGACTACATTTGAAACGCCATGTACCCCTATATATCCATGTCAGACTCAGTGTATATATAAAGGGCTGGTACCTTCCCTCTCAGTATTCATTTCGCTCTCAAGCTGACCAGCACGATGGAAGAACCCACACAGATCGAACTTCTGTTTAGAGCTTTGCGAGGTGTCATAAGAAAGTTTTCTTCAGACAAGCCAACGGACTACTCTCCCTCCTTTCGAGATAAAAGTCAAGATACTTGCTATATCTGTCAGAAGATAGGGCATTGGGCTACAGAATGTCCAGACCGTCAAAAAAGCAAGACCAGTGTCAGAAGAGACAAAATTCATAATACCTGTTATCACTGTCATGAGAAAGGACATTGGTCTTCAGACTGTCCTAAGAAAGAACAGGAGCAGGAGGAGAAGGAGGAAGAAAAAAAGGTGCCCTTGGGAAAAGAAGAACCCCGGCACGTTCAGAAAGAGAAGACAGAAAAGAAAAGAAGACGAGAAAAAAGTGAGGATGAAGAGGAGGAAAAAACTGTGAAAGTGAAGAAAATCAGAAAACAGAGAGAATGAAAGAAGAAAAAAGACACAGAAGAAGTCTATGAACTTTTCTAAAAAGTGTTGTGTTATGTTGTGTTGTGACACTGAATTGTAAATATTTGTACCAGAATAGACCAGACTGAAAAAAACTCAAGTGTCTCTTGATTTTGATTGTTTAGAATAATAAGGCCTACACTCACGAACTCACACACGTACATCATAGGGTTAAACAAGGGATTTTGAGTTTTATTTGATTTTGGCAAAATGAATAGTATCTCTTTTCGAAAGAAGTGAGTGGTCCTGAAAAGGACCGTTGGGTGTTTGTTTTTTTTAAAAAAAACAAAAAACTTAGGAACGAGAAGCAATCCGCTTTAACTGCCTTAAGCCTTTGCCACGTCCAAGGCCTACTTCTGGACTTTCTCCTGTCAATGATTTGGTAGAAATCACTAGGGGTGGTATCTCCGGTGTAGTAACAGGGTTGGACTGTTTGGCTTGGGAAGGTCTTTTTCTCTTGGGTCGTAATAAAGAAGTCTGATACATTTGTTTCAGACTTCTTAACTCGGCCAAAATGTCCAAGAGTACCATTACCGTTTGAGGTTCACTGTTCTCCTTCTCTCCTAGACCTTGTTTCTTTTCTGCTGCTTCTTCCTGTCGTTTCCTTCTTGCCTCTTCTTCTTCTCGCTGTTGCTGTTCAAGGAGAAATGCTTGTTCTGCCTCTTTGTGCTGCTGTAAAAATTTCTCCAATTCTTCTTTCCGTCTTTGTTTAAAATCCTCGACGTGTGGTAAAGAAGGAGAAAGTGGCGAAGGTACTGGCACCGGAACAAATTCTTGCGAAGAGAGAAAATCTACTAAATCCCAGTTGAAATCAACCTCTTCTGGAAGTAGCGCAGTGTTAACTTTGGTAGCCGCTCTTATGCCATCGCTTTTCGTCTCCAATGCCGGTGCACCCCAATTCATCGTCTTCTTAGTTTCAGTCATGTTTCACAAAACAATGTCGCATCGATTCACTGCGCACAGACGCTAGCGCACCTACATAGGGAATGTGACGTCACAGGTAGCTCTCTTCGGATTGGAAGAGACACTCCAGGAAGTGACTGAATTTTGTAACGCGTGTTGGGATTGGTGAACCCTTTCAATCCGTTTCGATCCGGTCTTCCACTATAAATAAACGCGGTTCACTTCATTCCCTTCACCTGTTCTCGTCACAAAGATGTGGACCAACGTTGAATCGTCTACCCTCTTATCGTCGATGCTGTTCCGTACGGACTTACCTATGTATGTGAGATCATCATGGAGAATCGTTAGGATCACTGAGACAAGCGTTTGGAAAAGAAGGACCTATGTGGAAAGACAAGGCTGTCTGAAGCGAGTCCTCATCTACGGTCCAGAAGTTAGACGAAGTTTAAGAAAGAGAAGAAGATCAGTGAGATGCTCTCTATGTTAACGGAATGGTGTTAACATAACAAACAACGGCCTTTTCAGGGCCATCCACTGTCTCGAAAAGATATTTGAGTGTTGTAACCAATTCAGCACGCGATAGAATAGATCCTGAGATATTACATGCATCCATTTATTGATATCAGAGTTATGGTGTTTGTTGTCATATGTTGCAATTATGTGGAGTAAAACATGAAATATATAGTTATAAGTGATGCTACGTAATCGATTACATATACGATTGACGGGGATGTTTTTATTCATGTATATTCTAACTTTTGCAATTCTTATATAATATGCTCCCTGTTCTTGAATAATTTCAATTATTTAAAATTAGGGTAAATTTTTGTAGCCAGCTTTTAATTGTTCAGGCTATTTTGTTAACCATTGACGAGCTTTATCTGAATTATTTCACTTTAACACATTTAAAAAAAAAATTGTTTACAACGCTGGAACGTATATTGCAATATGGAAAACGATATAAAGACAACACGTTACGCTTGTGTTATAGTTCAGTGCGCGAGGCAGACATTCAGAAATAGGTGTGAAGACAAGCAGGTAACATAAGCAAACATTTGGAACGGGTACAGAAACAGAATCAAATTGTAAACAAATAAAAATAGTAGGAAAAAGTACGCAACGAAAGGACGTTCAAAACTTGGAAAGAGGCCTTAAAAAACGGTGCTAAACGGTGTGCTTCATTGTAGTTCAGGCATTTAAACGAGTGGGAACAGCCATAATGGTAGAAAACTGTTTAAGACGGTACGCCAATGAAAAGAAGTTCGAAAAGAAAAGATAATACATGGGGCGGAAACGGAACGGTTCTGTTGTAAAACAGAATTAACTGAGAAACGGTAAACAAACGGTAAGCTGAATCAATTGCAAAAGACCGCCTAGTCATATTTATTTTTTATTTTTATTTATACCATATACATTAAAAATAACATTGGTTGTAAGTGCTGGCGTAAGTCAATTTGATATACCAATACCGTTGGTATATCAACTGTGGTCTGCCCTTGAGGCATTAATACGCATATATGAACATGGTTGGAACAATTATTGCTCTGTACTACCTTGATCAGTGACGAATATCCAGTATCAAAAACGGCAGATTCAAATAATGAGAAAAATATTAATAATCCCCGTTTTGTAAGTAAAATAATCATTGTACACGATTTCATTGAAATCCCCAGTTTTCCGTTCTCTGGTACTTAACGGGGGTAAATACGTGAATGTCTGGAGCTTGACGGAACAAGAATATGAACTGGATGAAACCACAGGTGCTTGATGAATAGAAAAATATCTCCGGAGTAAAACAAGCCATAGAATATGGTCGTATGACTTTAAATACGGAAATAGCAGAAGGAGATCGAGGGTCATAGGTGGAATAAAGTATTGGGAAGTTACTGACATTGTCTCTTACAGAGTATGACAGACAGGGTCCTATGTCAGAACGGGTCATGGGGGTAATCTGAAGTATTTTTGTTACTCTGTATGATTTTTTCCTTCAGATTATTGTTTGCTTTTTTTTTCTCAACATCAAGCTCGCGTCGAGCACCTGTGGATGAAACACTTGAAACTGAACTTACACCAAGTGACCTACAAGAACATTTTTCGTCGTAACGGTATGTGTACATTTTCCAATGGCAGAGGGGGAGGCATGTGGCCGAGTGGTCAAATGCGCTCGTCTTTACAGATTACCGACATCTCACCATCTGTCTGCGTGTGTTTGAGTCTAAGGATCGGCCAGCATGGGTCTGTGAGAAAGCTTGATAGTAGCTTCCCGTGGGTAAATGGTTCTTCCCAACTCTTTTCCGGGTTCTTCTTGCATCATATATACTATCCCGTCATGCATAGCCTATCATGTGTTGAAAAATGGCGTTAAACCCAAACACAACACTTTCGATGGGATTTATCTGCAGTGTTCTCAGTACCAATGATAGAAACTTGTAATAACCTGTCGAGACTACAGTAGATAGACACATACATGGTGTAGGTTATGTTTATGTATGAGTATTAATGTGCCGTTGGCGGACCACAATTTGATATACGAATAGTATTGGTATATCAAAATGCTTTATACCAGCACTATAAAAGCCTCACACACACACACACACACACACACACACATATATATATATATATATATATATATATATATATATATATATATATATATATATATATATATCGCTTATTCAGCAGAAAACAGCGTCCGTCTGTCTGTGAACGGCCCATTTAACTATGGACAGGTGCTTGTTTACATGTACGGAATATGGGGCCAGATCTGCGACGACTTCTGGGACGACTATGACGCCCAGGTCACTTGCAAACAAATGGGGTATGCGGGAGGTGTGGCAACCACGATGTCGTATGAAGAAACCACGCCCTATGTAATATCAGAAATAATCTGCTACGGAAATGAGACAGATCTGGGTAAATGTAAACAAATGTTCCAGGTTTGCGGTCAAAACAAATCGGCGGCAGGGGTTTGGTGCTACATCTCATCCGGTAAGACCAAAAAAAAACAAAATAACCCCCCCCCCGCAAACAAAAACAAACAAAGAAAACAACAACAACAAAAGCCAACAAATAACATCATGCATGTATTTTACCCGTTGCTGAATGTATCCCACCTCCTTTCTAAAGAGAAAAACCGATTTACGACCTGGAATCACACTTGTATTCTGTGTAATGTGACAAACAATAAATTTTGTTTTATATTGTTTATTGGCACACCTCTGCGAAGCCGTTGTGCTCCCCTCTGCGCTCGTATAGATAAAACTAGACGCATATATGCAGGGCCAGATGTGAGTGGAGGGTTTCCACACCCCCAGACTAAAAATAAAGTAAACACACACACACACACACACACACACACACACACACACACACACAAAAACGTACAGTCACTTGTACTTGAAACTTGACCATCTTTTTATTCTCGCGCACGTTTATTTGGTATCATGCACACTTTGAGTGAATAGACATATAATTTAACTTTGGTTCCCTTTCGAGGAAAGTCAGGCCCTTTGAAATTTTGGACCATATCCCCACTAACACTGGACCTTATCTGGCCCTGTATATGTTCAGTCTGAATGAGTCATAGTCGTTCTTTTTTTATAGGTCCAAGGCATTAATGTTTATTAGGTTTCATAGCACCTACACTGGGGGGGGGGGGGCTAGCTTTATACATATATTTTTTATCGATTGTTTTTTTTTTATGGCTATTTTGCATAGTATAAATAGCGTTACACTTTGAACCATACAACTTAGTGAGGGGGGCACTTGAAGGTGCGTACAACGTCCTCATCACTACAGTAGGTGAATATGACCAATATTTCACGCTTCAATGACTTTAGTTACATTTTCTTTTGAGCTTATTTCTCAAGCACTCTTCACAATAGAATCGTCAGTGGAGATAATTGTATACATCACTGTCTTATTGCCACAGCCATAAAACAACAGAAGACCGCCATTGCATATGCTACTCACTATGCTGGCCTTTATAAAGGTTTTGCGTTAACTTCTGGATCAAGTAGGTGTCTGACACCCTATATATGCACTGTTATGCCTGTAGTAGTAAAAACGTGGTGATGGGATGCATAATGATTAATCATGCACCCTCCTCACAAAAGTAAGTCACATTGACTCATATTTGAATCTTAACTGACTTTGGTTCAATCCCAAGCATTGTTCATTACAGACATATCAAAATTTGTGATGAAATGTATATGTTTTTTCATACCACATTCTTACAACAAATACGGTCACTGTGACCTACGTTTCTCGTTTTACTAGCTTATATTATGTCTTTGCGTTTAGCTCATGACAAATAGATGTTGTTTTTATAACTCAGGTGTAATACTGTTAGACCTGGAATCATTAATTTCAGTATGTGTACCTTGTTCAGTACTATACCTCCCTTCAGAGAAGGTCAGTGTGGTCCATATTTCTTGCTTCAGTTTTGTGTTTTTACTTTTCATGCTCAAATCCTTAAACTAGGTGATTGTATGCATATATCTGAGTAACAAACCCACATAAAAAAGTCACCGCGACCTACATTTCACATTAAATTGGCTTAGGCTACAATTGTGCACGCATGACCACATAGGTTATCTGCATGTACGTACTCTCCTATCTAGTATGATGAAACGTGGTGAGGACATCCATCTTGATGAGCACTAATCTTTCATCTGAATAGTAGGTAATTATGTCTCATATTTTATGCTTCACTGACTTTGGTTAAATTATGTGTTGATGTTCATTTCGCAGTCAGTATACATGCTAGAATCGTGAAATTGCTGATGGTATGCATCTCTGTTACTGCAACACCCATACAACAAAAGAAGCCCGATAAGACCTATATTTACATGCTTTGGCTAGGTCTTTGTGCTTTGTTCGTCACCACGTGAGATTTTGACAATTTCTCTGTATACTATTCTGACTAGGATCATAAAACTTGAAGAGTGGATGCATCTTGACTGACTAGGATCATAAAACTTGGAGAGTGGATGCATCTTGACTGACTAGGATCATAAAACTTGGAGAGTGGATGCATCTTGACTGACTAGGATCATAAAACTTGGAGAGTGGATGCATCTTGATACGTTCTTCTCCGGTATTGCATAATGTGGTCTATCTGACCTGTATTTCATGTGGCCATGACTTTCTTGACATTTTAATGTTAGTCTCTCATCATCCTTTCCCTTAATGGACATAAACCCCAGTTCCCTTGTGTCCATCGAGACATGTCATATGTGTTTCAAACTCTCATATTAGTTATTGTTAGTTTTGCTTGTTTTTGTTCGGTTTAATTTTTGTGTTAGTCTGTCTAACTTAATGAGTCAATTGGTCATCTCTTTCTGCAGTGGAGTTTATCTATAATGTGGAATGGTTGGGACTGGTTTTTCTGAGTACACCATCTTCCCTGTTGGCAGTGATATCTCCACCCGCACCCCACCCACAATGTGACGATACTTCGTTCCTCTCCCGACAAATAAAATTTAAAGATATAATGTTTTCAAGCTGTATGTTTCATTATTGGCTGCTTATCAATTATTTTACTAAATCTCAGTGGAAGTGTTTACTTTAAATCTAATTTGGTTTTATCGTCCGTCTGTAGTCTTTAGTCTGCACTCTTATATACTTAACCGAAAGTACCAGGTTGGAGTCTACACAAGAAATCTTTGTTATTCTTCGTGTGGGGGTGCGTGACATGCATTTCCAGCATGCTGGAAAGGCACAAGATATATACCGTCTAGTAACTTCTTAGCATCAGCCCCTTATCAGTCCTCGATAGCTTTGGCATTCGAGAGCAGCTTTCACTCTCAGGATGACACTTCACTTCATTACTGCTTTGTTGTTTGTTGTTGTTGTTTTGTATGTATGTGTATTTGAAGAATTAAAACAACTTTATATATTTACTTGCCATTGTATTGCAGCAAAATATTGGGTGTATAATGCCAGTTAAGAGTTTCAATTTAAAATGTTGAAAAGATGAAACGTTACACTGTGAAACAAAAATAGAACAGGGGTCAACAATTTGCTGTCAATATCACTTTAGTCTGAACTTATTGTCTGCACACGGTCGCGGACACGATTTGACGTCCCCACGAATAACTATCCAGTAAGCCCATATGAATTAAATATTATCACTGCGGTACCCACCCCCACCCCCCACCCCACAACCATTGTTGGCCCCGGAATTTTTTTGTCCTAGTTAGCGGCTCTATTTATTTCTGCATGATAATTATTGTTAGGTAGCTCCTGGAGACATACCGCACCGGTGGCCTAATGGTTAGAGCGTCCACCTTGGATGCGGGAGGTTGTGGGTTCGATCCATGGCTGAGTCATAACAAAGACTTACAAAAATGGTACTAACAGCTGCCTCGCTTGGCGCACAGCATTAAGAGGTTAGTGTTAGGACTGGTCGGTCTGGTGTCAGGATAATGTGACTGGGTGGGACATCATGCTACATGTCTGCGGCATGATGCCCCAGTGCTAGACATCACTATAAACTGCCACACTGCAGACATCGTAGCGATATGACTGAAAAATTGTTAAAGCTACGTTAAAAATCCAAAGCACACACACACACACACACACACGCGCGCGCGCTCCTGGAGACTACTAAAATCTTCCTAGTGGTGAACTATGGAAACGTTCATTACACCCTGGTTATGTTTGTCATCTGATGAATATCGCAAATTCTATAACATCGCACCACAACTGCCTAATCAACACCATCACAAACATCAATATGTGTTGTAGTTCCCCTCCCCTCTCCCCCGTCTTCACCCTAGTTCCCCTCCCCTCTCACCCACAGACCAGGACCTAGGGCAAGGCGAACGAGGCAACCGCCTTGGGTCCCGCGCTTCTTCGCAATGCAGTTTGTTTTGGCTTGGGGTCCCGCGCTCATCGCTTGCTGCTTTGGGCCCCGCATGCTGCCTTGGGCCCCGCACATCCTAGGGCCGGGCCTGCTCCCCATCTTCACCCGGAGATTATGTACGCCCTGGTACAGGGCTGCAAGAACTAGAATATAATTATAACAAAAGAAAAAGATACCTGTTCTTTAGAATTACAGCTTCTCTGTAGGGTTGGCGATGATGCTGTCTTTAATCAAAGTTAATCTGCCAAGTTTGACAACAGCTTTCAATGCCGTGTCAGAAAACATGTTTTTTTTTTTCTTTCACATGTCAACTCACAAAATATATTTTATCATGCAGCACCCAGTGTTTCTCTGCTGGGTGGCAAGGCACATTACGGTACAGTCTTGATCCAAGCTGACAACAAGTCCGGCACAGTATGCTCTACGTCATGGACATCAAAAGAAGCCACTGTCGTCTGCAGACAGCTCGGTTTTATTTCCGGATATGTCATTCCAGCGTAAGTTTTGCGTTAACCAGTTTTTAATTGTCGAGGTTTAGATGTTCTTGTTTATTCTATGATTACCTTAAAAAATAACGTCATACAATGATAACATGTACATAATTTGATCAAATATTGACCAGACAAATGTACTCACCAGAAAGCCATGTTAATATCTTCAGCCGTTCATGACATTACAGTAGATTGTAACTTACTTCACAGGACTGCTGACTCTGTTAACGTGCCGGACGTGCTGCTTACGGGTGTCACTTGTCAGGGCCCCAGGGAGTCGATGTTCCGTTGTTATAATGTTTCGTTCAACGTGACGGATCCAGACTGTATAGACCATAAGCATGACGTCAGGGTTTACTGCTTTGGATCAGGTACTTCTTATGACCTAAGCCTATTTCTTTTATGAAGTCGCATATATAATTCAAAATACAGCTCGTAAGGGTGCAAGCTAATGACACAGAGTCGTAATTGTTTTGTATGATAAATATTAAATTTAATAAACGTAACAACTATGGAGAGAAAAAGAGCTACATTTGTCCATAATACTTAGATTCATTCAAATACACTCAAATCAGAAGTAAAAAGAAACGGAAAACAAAGAGAAGACCATAATGCAATGGCTAATTATAAAAAATATCCTCAATTTTCTGCAATTTATGGAACGTTTTTGCGCACGGTAGATATATTCCCATTGAAACTTCGACTTGGAGATATTAGTTGGTTGTCCTAAAGTTGGAGAGCGGGTCTTCCATATATGAGATATCAGTCGGTTGCTTTAAAGTTTGAGTGGGTCTTCCTTCCAGATTTGACATATTAGTTGGTAGTCCTGAAGCAGGACAGTGGGTCTTCGTTACAGAATGATATTCTTTCTCGCATAGCATATGGAAAAGGATGTCGCTTAATACTATTATTACAGTATTTATCGATCTTGCGTGAATAAGTTCAATATAAGAAAATTCCTTTGATTTCTAATCGGTGTTTTTCGTACGTGTTAACGCATTTTTAATTCGAATTCTATTGAATGCCAAGAATCGCGGTTGTTCAGTGGTTAGGGTATTGGACTCCTGGCTAGAAAGATGCGGCTTCGATTCCCACCGTCCATCTACCTAAATCGGCTACCTTGTTGTGTCCTTGTGCAGGGCACATTACTCTACTTTATTCTGCACGATATAACATTCACAGTGTTGCTATTCTGTAGAAGCAAAACAGAGAAAGAAAGAGAAATCCACATATGAATCGACATGATCCATTACAAACGTATGTATTGGCCTCCAAATTTAGAAAACTCTTGTTACATGTGTGTGTGTGTGTGTGTGTGTGTGTGTGTGTGTGTGTGTGTGTGTGAATTTCCGATGTAGAGTTTCATCTGTCTTCTTTTTGTATTTGTAGGTATGTTTGTTTTTTCTTTGTCACATATATGTTTAGTCCCATTCTAAAGTTTAATGATTATTTTTATACATTATGTTTTTTAAAATGCATCGATCATCAGTCTCTTAACATCATGTTTTTTCAGTTCGTCTAGCTGCTGGACGTGAAACTGACGATTTTATCATTGGAAGTGTGGAATTCTATGTGGACAACATTTATGTACCTGTCTGTCCAGACGTGTTGACTGATAAATTGGCGTCTCTGGTGTGTCTGGAGCTACAATATAACAGCACGCAAATTCTGCCACCTGGCGGATTCGGAAAGTACTACTCTAAATACGTCACCAATGTTACCTGCACTACGACCACCAAAAATATCTCCGAGTGTTCTTTTGCTACCGGAAAGTGTGCCCGTGATACACCGGCAAGTCTGGTCTGTTTAAAGCCAGATGTAGTATATGGTAAGTGCTAAGTCGATTTGGACGAAGTGTCCTCACGAGCTAACACATTCTGCTTTCGCAAAGCTGTCATCTTCTTATCAAATATTCGTTTGGATAACTATGTACAGGGAAAACCTGGCATCCAAATTCGCGAAATTCAGCAAGGATGTATAACTTTCTTCAGGAAATAAAAGCAGCTATTGCTTCTGACTTTTTTAGAGGGAAAATACGTTGTAAATGAAATTATCATGACTTTCCCCAAATACATTTTTGAATTATTAACATCACCGAGCGCGGGTTTCACATAAGAACGTAAAAGTCTAGCAATATTGAATTGTAACTTTACTAAGCATGGGTTTCACACGGAAGAATTATAGAAGTCTGGCAATTTTGAAATATAGCATTACCGATCATGGGTTTCACTCAGTAGAATTGCAGAAGCCTGGTACAATTCAATTTCCATTTGTGTTGTGGTTGAAGACCATTTACGTTCATGGTTACAGATTTATACTCACTTATATTGTAACTTGGACGTTTCTATCCATCAAATATATGAGCATCTGATTTGAATAAAAAAAAAGGTAAATACCGAATCATGTTTCATTTATAGCTCCAAGGCTTAAGAACAATGACGATCTTGGAGGATATGAAACACTCAAAATATTAACTTTACCCAGTTTAATTTGAACTTTCGTTGCAGAAACCAAGTTTTTGATAAGTAATGTCAAGAACGGTTACGTATACATCCAGCAGTATGGCACCAATGCTACAATATGCCGGCATGGCTGGGATAACGATGATGCATCCGTTATTTGTAAGGAAAATGGCTACAAGGGCGGTGTCGTGTTCGGTACTCCAAAATTAAGCAGCGTTTATAAACAGGACCCTGTGTGGGCTTCAGACTTTCGCTGTACACGGGCTGTGGCCCGTCTGTCAGACTGTGAATACAGTAAGGATGTCCCTTCTGACTGCTTGACGGATTCAACTTCAGCCGGAGTCCTCTGCTACACTCATTACGGTAACAATTCAACTGATCATATTTGAAAATTGGCCTTTGTCAGAATAATAGTTGTTTGAAACACCTTGATATTGTTTACATTAAAGCCCCGATGCCGCCGTTTTTCATAAATTTTTCACCATTTTTCTAATCTAACTAAAGTTTGGAAGGAAGGAAGTGATTTGTTAAAAAATTATCTGACTAATACCGTTTTTCGAAATAATCAAGATGTTAGATTTCAACGACGTTCATATATTCAGTTTGGAAATAAGAGGTGCGACCCTTAAGTCAGTTACCGAAGTCGCTCGTAATTTTGTTCTTTTTCGGGAATGCTCTGATGTAATGATGTGATACAATATCCAAATTCCCTTAGTGACTAATCTAATAACAACATTCACACGTTGCCATCAAATTTATTAGAGAGGGAGTGAAGAGAGGCAGGAAAGCTTTTTTTAAGCGGATCTGAGAGGAAAAAGCGTGCATTAGATGAAAATAAGACTCGAGTGAACATTGGTGATCACCTCGGGCGCCCAATACTTCGAAGGGCTAACTTAGGCTGAAGACAAATCCACATTAATTTCCATATTAATTGGTCTGTTAAGATTTTAAAGAAGTAATGCTCGTAAATACTAGGCCGAGTATTGCATCATATCAAACGCAAAATGAGAATAGCATATCACGCAAGATCACCTACTGTATCACACATATCGTGGCGTTGGCTTCTTATGTTTACAACGGTGACGTCATCAAATCTTGTGTTCCAGCTTTCGTCTGAAATCGGTTGACCCACGGATGTCGCCTTCCAACATCGGATTAATTCGTGTACATGTGAAAAATGGCAGGTTTCTCAGTGCGAAGGAGAAATTAGATGGTCCATAATGTGTTGAAACGTCCATATTATATGGTTTTAATAGAACCCAGGGATGTTTAGGACTAGTAGTTTTCAAGATTCGGTATTATTCAGATTATTCAGCATGTACGACATTTGCACGTAACGGCAGCATTGTGGCTTTAAGCTGTCTTATGATGGCATACTAATTTTTACATTTTTAAAGTGAATTTAAGAACAAAACTTTAGACTAATCTACAAATAAGTCCATTTTTCCAAGATATAATTCATTTACTTGCTAAAATCCTGCCTTACCGGTCTGTTCTCAGTTGTAGGATTAATCTACAAGGCCCCTTTCATAAATAATGTACGTGGGTTTGGGTTTTGTTAAAATATGTGTGTATTCGAGTAACTGAGAGAGAGAGAGAGAGAGAGAGAGATGCAACAATAAATCATAAAAATGTTTATGTCTTCACAGAAGCCATCCAGTATCGGTTGGCTGAGGGTAAGTTCCAAGATGCTGGTCGAGTCGAGATTTATTTTGACGGCCGCTGGGGCACCATATGCGACAATCTGTGGAGTCGTTATGACGCAAGGGTTTTCTGTAGATCGCTTGGATATGCAGACGGAACTTCTCATGGGTGTGTACACTTGCCATATAGGCATGGCCTTTACAGAGTCTGTTTGTGGGATATTTCTATGAAACATAAGAAGAGGTTCTGTAGAAGATTCTGATCGTCCAAAAACCAGGTGTAATGCGCAGAAGTAGTACAAGTTCTAATTTCTTTCGTTGACTTGTTTAATCTGAAAAATAACATTTTATTTCTCAAAAAAAACCTGTATCGCGTTATTGTGAGAGATATCAGAAACGGGTAAGTCTGATGCAATCGAATCGTAAATCTGATGTGCAGGCAGAAGAAGAAACAAAATGCAAAAGTTTTAAACTTTTTTAACGTCGTGATATTTTTTCGTTTTGGGATATTCGTGCCAGTTATAAATAAATAGTAGCGTCATAATTGGCTATTGAGGCCAGCTGACCGGGGTCGTGGGAAGTTTTCCATTTCAATCAGCACCGTCTCGAATTCAGCAGAGGTAATCTTTTTATCTTCAGTGGCCACCGAGTACAGCTTGGCAGTTGTGCTGAGACTACTTTGGGAGACTGAAAGAATTTTTTAATAAGCACGTATTTATGCAAGTGTAACAAAATTAATTTTTTCCGGTCGCTGCGTTTTTACGAGCTGTTTTCGATATAGTCCTGACAACAATTTGGATTGGCATGCTTACGATAGTTGCCGTTGGCAAAATTCCCGTCACACAAGGTTCACGGTTGTTACCTCGGCGAGTCTACGACTAGCATCTAGGACAGCACACTCGCGTTTATATTTCGCAAGTACAAGGATTTATTTGCGATTTCGTGTCACAGCTGTTGTTCCGCTTCGATTATTTTATCGCGTCGGTAGCCTCGATGTTCCACCAACCACATTTCTTCTGTTAACATTGCCACCGCGAAGTATAATTGCACAACAAACGAGCCTGGTTTGGATGCAACATGCAACATGCACTTCTAGCCAGTTAGTTTTCTTCACAGGCAACTATTACACAATTACAGAAAATATTTTCCTGAGGAATATTTATGTCTCCTGCGATTATTTGCCCATTGTCACTATCGCCTAGAAATACACCGATGACACATTTGCTTTGCGGTGTTACCGACCTTTATAGTTTTAACGCATGAACTGTTACATGGGCAAGCGCATCTTTGTTGAATATTAGTCAGGGTCTTTCTTTCGCCGATTGAGTTACTGTTGGTTTGATAAACTGTTAGAAAATTGTATCCCCTTGTTGTAGAAACAATCAATGGCAATTTTCACGCTTTATCTTGGCAATGACACACCAGGTTGATCCCAACGGTCGATTCTATTTGGCCCTCGTATACATTATATTCCAGTGAATTCGAGGGATCGATATTGGAATTTTCTAACAGCTGATCAATTATCCCGTCAACAAATTGCGCAACATCGTCATCGTGTGGCTGTTTAGAACTTATCACGTATATGTAATGATAAATCTTAAGCACAGACGCCAGTGATGGTTAGGTACCCTTTCGGATAGACGTATACGCTTCGAACTGAATTTTATCTCCGTGTGACCTTGTTTGAGCATGGCCGTGTTAAATACGTGCTATTAATGTATCATACAGGTAATCATTTATCACTATTATCATAATACCTAACGTGCCTATAGATCCGTTTATAATGAACAAATACGATCCCGTCTCCCACACCTTTATGATACGACGATTAAGTCTGTCAAAGACCTCGTCAAAAGCAGTAAAAACTTAGTCGGCCATTTGCTATTCTGTCGATGTGTTACCTCGTACGCGACCAATGAATTCCAGGGACTGTTTACTAATTCAGGTTAACAATTCCGGTTCTCTACGTGCGGAGAATAACGGCCCAAGAGATGTTGACTCCCAATTCATCCCGCATAAAGACACATCTGAACTGCTTGATTGATTTTGTCCTCGCGAGTAAATAAAAACGGGTAAACGGAAGCCTGGCGGCCGTCAATGGCGAGATCACAGCCAAGGACCTTAGCTTAAGAATATTTGATTCCGAGTTCACATGGGTGGTCGAAGGCCTTTTCCTTTTTATGAACCCTGTGCGTCCGCCATCCTTTTCAGTGCCACCAGATGCAGTTTCGATGGCCCCTGAGCAGTTTCTTTCGCAAAGGCTGTAAATGTAACCACCAAAAATGTTGGAATGGCCGCGAGGGAAGGAAATAATCCGCCATATTGTTTCATCGCGGCGAACAAGGCCGCTAACAACTTTAGAATTATTTCGCGAAGTTGATGTTTTGTTGATTCGAACTGTACTGTTGCACATATGCTGCCGTCAACATCATTTTGTTATTCCCGGATAACTGGACCTAGGAAAGTTTCAATTGAACTCCGTTTATTTTAGTGCGACTGAGATCTTTTCTGATTTTACCTCTATTTATCATGATAAGTTGCGATGCTGCCTTTTATTTAAAAAAAATGTTCTACTATACACTTCTAAGTTTCCACAGGTGCGTCAGTGACCTTTATTGATCAACATGTGCCCTTCAACAACGGGGTCTTATCGGAAGGGATAACATCAATGTGTGCGTAATTAACACCAGGTGCATTTGCACGTGCATTAAAATCAACTACGGACTGCCTAGACTGCTCCGTTCCAAATAAAAGCAATAAATCGGATATAACGTATTGAAATCTTTATGGGAAATCAATGAAATATGCACACCCGTGTCAATGTTTTTGATCTCGGCCCATGTGCGACCACAGCTAGTGATATGCATGTGAGACTTTATTGGTTTCCCAATCGAACAAATATCTTCGGATGGTTCC
The DNA here is from genome assembly GCA_016617855.1 of Megalonaias nervosa. Classification (NCBI taxonomy): domain Eukaryota; kingdom Metazoa; phylum Mollusca; class Bivalvia; order Unionida; family Unionidae; genus Megalonaias; species Megalonaias nervosa. The sequence continues at coordinate 21,739 of JAECUM010013509.1, read as the reverse complement.
TGATGACCGCTTAGAGGCAGAAAAACTTAAGAATCCCTTAACTGGTTAAATATCGTTAAGCTTCTGGCCTATCTGTCAGCCACCCAATTCATACTTTGAAAAGCACGAACTCGTGTCATGGTGTGCTAGTATTCTGCTGGGAACTTATTTGTCATTCATCCTATCCTCTGTATCGAGTCTGTGATGAGCGCGAAACGACCGTGTTGCGACTCCATACTCCATAAGCGACAATAAACACGTTTATGTGACCAATATTAGAATTATCGCATGCATCAGCAATGTTAATTTTGACATCATAACTTGGCCGGCATCGTCACTTCCATCACGTCAAAATTTCATCGCGCTCGTCACTTTATCGGGTTAACACTACCATGTGATTGGCTCCGAAAATAGCCTAGCAGACATATCTGTAAAACCCAAATATCTGACTGAATCGCACACGAAAATAATAATGGGTCTCCTCGAAGTAGTACTCGACGCTGCACAAATCCAAGGTTATAATTCGGGTTGGTGCTGAAAGTACGGGAGCTACATATGCATCTGCATCGTTTGCTTTTTGATCTGCATGGTCAACTGCACCTTTGCAAAAGCATCATAGTTGGACCTGCATATCTTGCTTATTCGTCGCTGGATCTGGCGGGGCTGTCTCGACGGAACAAGCATGACGTCATCATATATGACACGTTTTTTTTTTTTTTTTCCTGGTCAGTGTCGTCAATAGCAAACTGATTTCAGCTTCGCTAATCGCTGACGACGATGCGTATAAAACATCAAGGTCATCAAAATGATGACGTGGATCTCATCCATGAGTTGAATGTGATTGCGGGACCGGTTGTTGGAGAACGACTCGTCAGATGGATTATCAAAAGAGGCATAATGCCCAAGATTGCTCTTGGTAGATCTTAAGATTCGGTTATGGTTGTTGTTGAGCCATTCGGAGGAATGGTATATTAATATAATAAACCTGAATGAGAAATTGGCTACCATACACTACAATCCGCGCAATTATTGGAAGGGCAGACCAGCCGTTGAGAAAAAAAAAATAAGCGCGGCAAAAGTTATCTTGAATATCGCCAGAGTGGGGATGGCCAAACAAGTAGTTGTGGCAGAGGAAGATTTCCAGTGGATGGTTTTGTGTAACAACACCCAACATATTTCACAAGGCTGATATCTTATTTATTCGCATTATTAGGTACACGGACGCGGACGAGTTGACATAACATGTTTTCCATGTTCTTGATAATGACACTTAGTGGCTCGTCCGATGCTGTTGAGATACCTTGCACGATTAAGTGACCGTCACACCCGCTTAGAATATGAAGCACATCCAGAAATTTATTTTGCCTGGGTAACTTAGCAAATATAAATTGCATGCTCTGTGTGCGGTACATAGACAAGCGCTAATAAAGTGGCAATGATCGCAAACTTTATATCGATACAGCTGAAAAACCCAACATTGATTCACCGCGGAAAACGTACGAATGTCATCACGGGTCATAATGAAAGGAAAGATGCCGTCGGATCCCCTTCGCTGTAACCTCGAGCGATTTAGTAAACGCCCCAGTCAAGACCTTGCCACGGTATAACATTAGCGGCTTAGTCGCTTTGTCACATCTGACAATAGTGTAGAAAACTCACATTGGACGTGTTCAGCAACTTGCATCGTAGACGATTGAACCGCAGGTGGTGGAGGAGAGGGGGGGTGGGGTGACGATTCCGACGATGACTTTTGCTTGCTGACGGGAATCTTTATTCTTACAAAGTTCCGGCATAATCGAACGCTTCAACTTCTCGCTGACTCCCTCGCAGTAAAGGTCATGCTTGTCAAGCAGCTGTTGTGCTCTAAATACCTTCAGGCAGCGTTGAAACGGAAACTTTGCACCATAGTGCTTACTATGCCGGTAACCATTCGTCCATGTTGCTCAACTGCAACATGTTAACTTTCAACCGCCTACATGAATCTTGGTTTTGTGCGTGTGATGATAGTCACTTTAGATAAAGGTCGCTTTGCCACGTTTACACAATAACGGTGATATCAGGGTTGAGTTCTTTGAACCTTTTGATGTCAGTAACCTTCACGGGAAATTTTATGTTGTATATGCAAATTCATGCACATACTGTTTGTATTTTTGAGGTTGATATGCATGACTGTTGCAGGATGTAGCCCGTATAAGATCGCCATGGAAAACAGCGACTGTTGTTGTTTCACAGATTCACATGCCACATTTAAGACACAGTCGAGGACCGATTCCACCGTGCAATATTGGCCTCTAACTGAATTTCTACGTTGGACGTTTCGTTGTCTTTGCTAGGTGTTTTGCTGTCTTCGTTCACCTTTGACTGGGTTAACATCAGCTACGTGAAGTATTCTCGTGTAATATCATGCGGTGACTTTCTGGCGCATTATTATATTCTTCCCCAAGTTTTCGTTGCGCTCGCTGCAGCGCGATCCCAAGCTTTCTTTATTTATCAAGGTGTTTCAATAAGTATTTGAAAAATTATATAGCATTAGTTGGGCTTCTTTGATAAGTCGATATGACGCATTTGGCCTAAATAGCGATTTAGTCTTTTCTGTGACGCTACAAATGCACCATCGGTCTGGTAATTTCATACCTGCATTATCCGCAGATGTGAATTATTTCACAATAGTATGATTCAAACTGTGTCATTTATAATGAAATATTTTTAATACAGTTATTATATAATAGTATTCACTTATGCGTTTCAAGCATATATCAATTTGTTTGTATATGTCTGCGAGCTCACAGCACAACGGCCCCCTTACGGAAACACGATAGAACATCTACAGACAAAATACTGAAGAACCTTCGAGTACGCGGATCTTTGTGACGGGACCAGACGCAAACGCTAAACTGATTTTTCGTCCACATGCAAGTTAAAACAACGGATGGACGCGCGTGCAAAAATTGAGAGCGTTGAAAAAGTTCATAGTATTGTTGATGGGTTTTGTGCCTGAGAACCGGATCGGGTAAGCTTGCCTCAAACGCCTATTATGACACTATACAGGTAGGGATGATGACATTTCATTATATGTATGTTACGATACTAAGGTCTTAAACTAAGTAACAGCAAAGAGCGAAAACCAACAAGTTTTATAAAATTCAACAAAAAATTTATTTCCATAGAATACAAAGTGAAAATTTAAAAAGAACTTAAAATTTTGACTACTGCTAATTACAAAAATACAGATATACATAACATAGAATCTTTGAGAAAAACTAACAAACAATACAAATTAAACATACATAACATGTATAACTGATGCTATATATGGTCTAACATTAAAATCTTCAGAAATTAAAATAGCATTTGTGATGTATACATTTTTCAGGTCAAGTTTTCTTTTGGCAACTGGAATAATTCCTGTCTACATGAGTGGTTTAGAGTGCAACGGGACGGAGGGAGACATCTTACAGTGTCCGAACCATGGCTGGATGAATATTCCCACCACGTGTCAGGATCATACACACGATGCCGGGGCTGTCTGTTACAAATACGGTACGTTCCGTTGTATGTTCTGCGTGTTATGAAAAAGTACAACTGACCAAATGTCAAGGACGTGTGTGAGCAGTGTTTTGCAGCAGGCTTTAAGTGTTACAAATGGCCATGTCAGGTTACAAAAAGTATCTGTATAGACACTATGGTTAATGGAGGAGCTATAACAATAAGCAAGTGTAATAAAATACGCAATATGCCATAGGATGGATTTAGAATAAAATAATATTTATTGTAACCCTCATTCAGTCGGGGCAAAACAAAGTCACACACACACACACACACACACACACACACACACACACACACACACACACACATATATATATATATATATATATATATATATATATATATATATATATATATATATATATATATATAATCAGGAAATAATTTTAAAAAATTATATGCAGACGTGACCATAGTCCATGTCGAAATACTTAAGATGATGTTATAGTGCAGGGTGACTAATCAAGTAAAATGTGTGCAAAGAGGTTGCTTACTGGAAAACGGATAATGAAATGAAAATGAAGATAATAATGGAATACAATACAGGCTGAATGAATGATCGAATTCTGGTCACTTTGCAGTACTGTGAATGATAAAATGATAACATAGGTGTCATACGGACCGTTATTTTCACCCATTATCTTTAGAATGCATGTGTCAAAGGGCTTTGATCAAGGCTAACTCGGCTGACATGGATTCCACGTACATATGTGCCGGTAGATGATTGACTGTCATCATACGTTAAGTAACTATTGATCGTAGATAGACGGTTAATTACTTAGGCATGGGACTACATGATGAATGGAACGTTACGAGTCTTAAATGATGTTCGATTAGCGTGGGTTTTTAAAAAGTTATATGTTGTCATAACGGCGATAACTTAGCGACGATCGGATGTAAGAATAAACTTTCTCTTTATCTTGGTCTCTTCCTTCCAGCCTCCATATTACATTTACAATATTTTTATTTTAGAAGGGTAATGTAGTTATTCATAATACCATTGCAATTATAATTGTATGACATTCTATTCGGCCTAAGTGGTTAGAGCGACCGCCTCGAATGCGGTAGGTCGCAGGTTCGAACCCCAGCCGAGTCATACCAAAGACTTATAAAAATGGTACTAACAGCTGCCTCGTTTGGCGCTCAGCATTAAGAGGTTCGTGTTAGGACTGGTCGGCCTGGTGTCAGGATAATGTGACTGGGTGGGATATGATGCCACATGTCTGCGACATGATGCGCCAGTACTAAACATCACTATAAACTGCCACACTGTGGGCATCGTAGCGATATGATTCAAAATGTAAAAGTTACGTTAAAAATCCAAACCCGCGGGCACACACACACACACACACACACACACACACACACACACACACACAGGCACACACACTATTCTTTTGTGTTTTGTTTCTGGAATAGGTGAAAGTTTCGGAGAAGTTCTTTACGGATGCTTAAAGAATGACTGTAACAACCAAACAATAGGCAACCAGTCTACATATTTGGCAATGTTTTCTTAGAACTGCTTATCATTGTTTAATGGTAAACAAATAAAGCTATATTTGCACTTCGGGACCAATAGACGTTAGGCTGATCCTAACAGCAAGTTACAATACATCAATATCAATACATTTACCATTATGAAAATAATTGTGAGCTTTTGTGATATAACTTGAGAACATTTCGCCTAGATTTTAATAAGTGTTGAAAGATGCACAGACAAGAAAGGGGTGGTGATAGTGAGTCTGTAGGGTTTAAAGAGTGATAACTAGGGCATATACCATTGGCCTACCGACCCAGCTCATGAACCAAATGTCTGAACCTGAGGTTCCTCTCGTACTGAACAGGATTACCAGTGCAACGGGGGCGGTCAACAGTAGATTGAAACTGTATTATTTATGTCGTTTCTTTGTTTGTTTTCTTTCATTGGTTTTTCCGTCACTTTAACGACTACTATTATCTTGTGTTTCTTATTCTTTTATGTGACACCTTTTTGTGCCGGTATACTAGATTACCGTTGGACGTAATATCGGTATTCTTGCTATTGTACAGTACACAACATCGTTGTTAATGTTCTCAGCTGAATGATTTATTTACGAAATCAGTTAAGTACAATTTTATTGTGGTCTCTGCACACAAGAAATAAAAGAAAAGTATATAACTTCCTTAAAAAGTATGTCTGAGTCAACAAATGTCGCAACATTGAACTGTTAAGGGTTGGGGATTTAACGAAAGGAAGAGATGTATTTAATTTTTTAAAGAATAAAAATGTTCATTATACTGTCTTCAAGATACACTCTTCACTGAAATGTGGGACAGTTTCATACGAATTACGAAAAATGAGACAATTTCATACGGACTACGAAAAGTGGGACAGTTTCATACGGACTATGAAAAATGGGACAATTTCATACGGACTACCTAGGGATATGAATGTTTTTGTTCTACAAATTCAAGAGGTGTAACCATATTATTGAACAATAATTTACAGTTTGCCTTGCATGGAATAACGAAAACAAATTATACAGTTAATAACCTTAGCATTGGAAACCATATAGACAACACATTTCTTGTCAATATTCCTTGACAGCTTTTATCAGTACTTGCGTTTTTGGAAACATTTCAACATATTTGTGGACAAAATTTGAAAATAAATCGTTATATAAGTAAAACTTACATCTTCAGTAACACCATAAATTGATCATGTATCTTAATTGTGAGCATCTATTATTTATTGCACCTTTCTGTAAAATAACTAAATACCTCTGTGATGGAATTTTACTGTATCTGTCAAGCATGTTCGTGACATTACTTTACTAACTACGAATAGATTTGGGTTTTTTTCTAAAGCCTGATCCTCACAGTCTGTTTTTCCTTCATATACGTACCAGACTCACGCCGTAATGCCGCCTTGACTTCATGTGTATCTTTTTCCGGATATCTTTATCAGACAAAGCAATGATGATTTAGTTGCCGGCGTTTGTTATCGGCGCATTCACAATGTTTCTCCTTCAAATACGTTCCACAATCACATTAAATTAGGAATATTAGCCTGCTACCTCGCGAATCCAGCCCTACTAAAAGATGAAAATCGTCTTTTCTATCTTAGATAGACAACAGGCAAAAGCTCTTGCCCACTATCTCCTTTTGCCACCGCCAAGTGCTGATAGTTTTTAGCTGAGAGAGATCCTAACAAGGATGCTCGCATGGCGGGGTGGTTGGGAGGGTTTATAAGTAATGTGATTGGGTTAGTATTCTCGGAGAAATATAATTTACTTAAAATTTGCTTTCTCCTTCAAATATTTTTCCAAATCACATTACATTAGGAGAATAGGTAATTGGAGGAGGGGATGCTGAGCATCCGACCTCTATCTCGGGTATCTTGCTTGGGAATGATGGCTGGATTCCCCATGCAAACGATAAACCGTTCTTCTAATTACATAAGCAACACAGGCTAGGGTCACTTAATCTGTGAGCCCAAAATATGGTTATGAAGATAATTACTGAAACCTTCTTATCTACAAAATTTCACTGGCCAATCCAGTGCAGCTGATAGATTGTGTTGTTGGTTTTGACTGGGTCTAGTGGCCGTCTGCGCTGCCTCCACCAGACTTAACAGATTCAAGGTTTGCCACTTCGAAGCGAAATATATGAGATAAAAACTGAAAACGGTTGACTGTGGATGCCATCCAACGGCTTTTATTATATCACGAATGGAAACGTTACGTTCGAACACGAGGCTCGCAGAGATCTCTCTAATCTCATGAGCGCTAATTTTCATGAGGCGACTCTGATTTTGTGAGACCTCGGAATATGCCGAGCGTATAACCCACATCAGCTACAGAACAAGGGCTTGAACGGTGATACCCCGTATCCCAGCCTTCACCGGAGGAAAGAGGCATTTGCACCTTCCATGACTTGTCTCTGTGCATTTCAAGTGGTGCTGGAATACAAGAACACGATCATGCAAACGCTGCTGATCCCGACTTGTTCTATAGAAGAGAGCGAGCGAATGACGACTCTTTGATGACCGACGGACGGTATCCTATTTTTTGCTACGAAGCCTGGTTGTGTCAAGAGGATCACCGAACCATCCTATCTGAAATGAAGATGATTCGGATCGACGGAAAGAGCATGTAAGTCGCCTACCCTGAATACTGAAACGAAAGCTGTCAGGAAACAGTGTATTTTAGCGAAGCGAGGGCTAAAGGCTCAAATTTATTCGAACTGAGCCATGTTGAAATCCAGGACAGATGCCATTCGGAAACAGGGTGTGGGATTTCGGTCTATTGAGATCCACAATTGGCTCAAAGATCCAAAAGATCTCTATCATGCCAAATATCACATTCGCATAATGCCGGAATGTGTCCTAGACCATGGAGCAGTGGCGCTGGATATTACTTGGGGCGGCCAACTATTTCTTCGCGAAGAGCCAGAGAACAAGTCAGCCAGTTGGGTGACTGAGGAACCCAGAGGGACTATGTTATTGATATGGCACGGCACCAATCCCTGAAAACACGCCACTTTCCCTCATAATCCTTCAGAGTGGAGGACCTTCTTGCTCGCGAGATTCTCTCCACAGTCGAAGGTTTAAACTGTTTGTCTCACAAGGTTGTCCTGATAAGAGCCAAGCATGCAGCAGACTCCTCGTAATGATGGAACACCCGTAACCGTGGCTGTTTGAGGAGAATCGGGGTGGCTGGAATCTCTCTTGGTAGATCTATCACTAGATCGAGTAACTGTTGACCCAGCACTTGTCCCATCTGAGAGGGGCAATCAGAATCATCTTCATTTCTGACCCCGTATCTTCTGAATTATTTAAGGTATCAGGACCGTGAGAGGGTAGGAAAATGCACACAGACCCTCCCACCTGACTGACAGAGCCTCCACAACCCAAGCTTCTGGGTCTGGGACTAGAGAAACGAAGGTGGGTAAATTGGGACGCCACTTTGTCGCAAAAGGTCGATCAGCGGACGCCCCTAAATTGTACAGGTCCGAGTAAAGACCGATAGATTGAGAGACCATTCCGTGTGAAGTTATTGACCTTTCCTGGAAAGAGTGTCGGCTAAGACATCGAGTCTGCCGGGAATGTGTCTGATTTGCACGTTGATATGGAGATTGGCGTACCACCGTAGAAACTGCTGAATTAGAACACAGGTCTGGTGATTTGGTGCCCACCCCCACCCCTACCCCCTCCCCCACCACCCGTTTTAGGAGATAGGACATCACCATAGAGTTGGCGGACATAATGAGGTCCGTTTTCTCTGATAGTCGGTCCTACCAGGGGTGAAAGACGTTGACGATAGCCTTCATGTCTAAAAGTTTATGTGTAGATGCTGTTCCCCTGGTTCCCACATGCCTCTGACAGTAGTATCGTCAGGCTACGGGTGGGCACCCCAACCATTTGTACTGGCGCAAGCACATATCGTTATTTCCGCTAGGGGATTCTTCAGCGGTAACCCAATGGTCAGCCAACCTAGGTTGAGCCTTTGATGTAGGAATGATCGTATCTCGGGTGTGATAATGACTGGCTGATTGAGGTAGCAGGCTAATATTCCTAAATAATGTGATTGGGTATGTATTCTTGGAGAAATATAATTTACTTTTTAAAAAAAAAATGATTTTCCTTGTTTACTCAAGCCAGTGTGTAAGAGTTTGTGCAAGAGCATAACTCGGAAGAAGGCCAGATATGGCATTTCTCGGAACAATTGTATTAATTGCAATTTCAGTTAAACTTCACCCCTCGACCTTCTTCGGTGCGGTTCAGTTTTGGAGTGGTGGAAGCTATGGTCTGACGTGTGCAGATAATTTTGATGACAATGCAGCCACCGTGACTTGCAGAGAATTGGGGTTTCAGTACGGGATGTCACTGTGTTGTTCAGCAGCTGGGTCAATCGATCTTCCAATAGTGCTAGCAAACGTGTCCTGTAATGGCTCTGAGTCTTCCCTCACGAAATGTTCTGTCAACACAAGCAATCTTCGCTGTCTATCTGGCACGTACGCTACGGTCGTGTGCACGAACTTCCAGGGCAACTTCAATGGTAAATGTTTTCCTTCCTTCCTTCCTCACTCACTCACTCACTCATACACTCAATTATACTATTAAACACTAACAAACTTTATCTATTTCTAGTGTCAAATGTTAGAATAAATGGAGAATTACGGAACGCTACTGAGATCTCTGTTATGTGTTAAAAATGTGTTGTAGGTATTGTGCAACGATAATTACTCAGATGGATTTAAAACAATCTCTGCGTGAAGATGTGACAGAGGCCGCGTAGGGGTCATGTTCTGGTGACCTTTGAGTTAGCCAAAGGAAATGCATCTTTCAGAAGTTTGAAAGTGAATCAAATCGATATGCACACCACTGATGCATTTCATCTATACTGCTCAGTCTCTCAAACGCAAGGATATAAGACTTCATCTGACTGGCTGATAAAATTAGTGATTATGCTATGCTAACAACATTTGCCACCAGAACATGCCCCTAAGCAGCCGCTGTCAGGTGTTCACCTAGGACAGTGGAGATTTAACTTCAGTCAGATTGGATTTAAAATTGCAAGCCAACATGTGCGGTCTGTTGGAATTTATACACAGATTCAGTTTATTCATAGGCTTATCATATTATAGCGCTAAATTATTATTATTATTATTATTATTATTGTTGTTGTTGTTGTTGTTGTTGTTGTTGTTGTGTTTCCCTACCTTAAATATTTATTGTAAAATTGTATTTACCTGATGTATTGTACATGCTTCATGAATATATATATTATTTCAGGTATTATGAATCATCATTACATCGCGATCAGTTTTCTTAAGCAAATGTTATCAAATACTTTCTCTTAAATTTCGTTTAACAGACGTATAAAACATACATTTTCTAACAGTAATTTTTCTATTGGTTTTTGTTAAGACGTGGATAGAGATAAACAGAGTATTAAGTAACAGCCTTTTATGGGAATATAGAATGTAAGTGTCCGGATAATCTCAATGAAGGCGTTCACCTGATAATGTTTTGTTTTTTCGTTTTCTTTTTTCTCAAGGCCGTGTTATAATAGCCCGTGGAAACTTTGGGCCAGTACAGATTAATTACTACAGTAATCAAGGGTACCTCTGTAGTGAGGAGTTCGGGGACACAGAGGCTGCCGTCATCTGTCGGCAGAATGGATATCGCTATGGCCTGGCTTACAAAGAGATTACGTTCGATACATTGTCCATTCGTTGGCTCCGGGGCCTGGGTTGTAACGGAAATGAGACAAGCATTCGGCAGTGCGCCAATCTCCGCTTTGGACAAATTTATTCCTGTGCTTGGGACACTGTAGCAGCCGTCTTCTGCACAAATGATGAATGTAAGTATATTATGCAAGTTAGGACCAACGTCATGATTTTAAAGAAATACATTTGTTGAAGACAGTCAGAATTCACAAGAGAGAAATATAGAAGGTAATCATGATTTACTTTGATGTATCAACATTTTTATTATTCGATTCAATATTTATAAAAGTTAAATAAAGAGATAACGTGATGTTAAGCAAAACTGTATTCGACAGCTTTGTAACTGAAGGACAGATTTAAATTTATACTCTCAATTATCTTTATTTTCGTCGTGCATATTTTACATTAGTATAAGGATCAATAACAATTTGCAAGCTTAGAGTTTTCTTGACTAGCTTCACATATAGTATCCTTTCTAAAAACGAACAAACAACAAACACGATACGTATCATTAATATCTGCATTGTTTAAATACATAAACATAATATGTTATAAATAACTTTTAACTATGTTCAAGCTAAATTGAAAATAGACGTGCGCCTCACAAATGGTACAGAAACAGTTGGCCGTGTTGAAGTTTTTCTTGGCGGACAGTGGGGTTCGATTTGTGCAAACGACCTTACTCAAAACGAGGCTGAGGTCATATGTCACCAGCTTGGATACTATGGCGGTGGCCTTCTACAGCCTGTTTACTATAGGAACGGCAATGGTTCATTTCTTCTGACAAGTCTCAGGTGTCCCAATAGAAACGAAACGAGTATTCGCGATTGCTACTGGAAAGGTTTTGGAGAAGCAAACTTGTGCGGCTCATCTGCTGCAGCTGCGGTCAAGTGTTTTACAGACGGTAAATAAATGCCTTTAAAATAAGAAGCACATTAAATGGCTCAAGTTCTAATGTAGACATGTATGTTATTTTGATATATCTTTAGAAAGAAAACAAGCGAATATTCCATATCAAAGTTCTTATCTCAGCTTGATACAAGTTATGTACATTCTTATGATTTGTTTCTAACTTTCTTATTTTAGAACATTATTTGCAAAATCTTAAGAAATAATAATTTGGAAGAGTTGTGCAGTTGCGGGCTTGTTTCTGGGTTTATGTAAATACCAAACACCGAAACAAAGTACTATATAAATAATCAATCTAAATTTGTGGTGATAAAGAAATGTATAATGTTTCCTGTTAGGTTAAAAATATATATTTTATTCATTATAATATCCAGAGGCGGCCCGTCCATATAGGCAAACTAGGCGGCTGCTTCGGGTGCCAAGTTAAATGGGGCGCCAAATGTGAGGAGAGGGTTTAAAACTGTTGGGGTGGGGAGACACAGATTGTATCGTTAGCCTAAGGCGCCAGTAGCTGGCAATTATTATAGGCCCCCCCCCCCCCGATAATACCATTAGATTTTGATTTCTGGTACTCACTACAGTGAATGATTCTTACAAGTATTTCATACGGCGGTCCAGTTTTCTTAAAAATGGAATATTTATTTGTATTAAAATAAATGGACCTACGTCATTTCATTTTAATATTTCAATATCCGAACTTTAACATTCCTTGGTTTCGATTTAAATTCAGTCCGCTTAAGTGGTTCTACTACTGTCAACTACGGCAGGCTGGAGGTATTTGATAGGTCTGAGAAGACATGGATGGCTGTTTGTGACGAGGATTTCCACACGCTGCAAGCCACTGCGATATGCCGGCAACTAGGTTACCTCGACGGAAAGCCACAGTGCTGTTCTCCCTTGGGGACAATTTCTGACCCCATCACCGTTCGAAATATTTCATGTGAAGCCGGACATTGTGATGTACAGAAAGGAATGTGTACATCAAACCACTACGTGGCCGTGTACTGCAGTGCAATCACAATCGATGTTGAGGGTTAGAATATTGATTATCGGCATTTACTATCTTTATTGGCAAAATTCTAATAGTTGGAAGTCGTTGCTAGTTTGGAAGAGGTGTAAAATTTGTCAGCTTCTTGGTGGGGTTTTGTCAGAACCAGAAAGCAAAGCAAATTACTACATAAATGATTAATCTAAAAGTTGAATGAGAAAGAAATGTGTGGCATATATTAACATAGAATCGATATCGAAAGGCAAGAATACCGTGAAAAAATAATCAGTTTACCACATTTTTCGCAAGCTTGGCTGTATTTCAGTCATCAGAATTGTTAATGTAGTCAAACAAAAAAGTAAAGGTGTTACGTGCCCCCTACGGTATTATTACTAACACCGGAGAAGGACGGACAATTAAAAGATTAAATAACTCCGAGTCCCCAGTCAGCAAGGCCGACGGTCAGGGTGTATAAAATATAAAAATATTAAGGTGAAAAGTATAACAATTTAAATAAACTATATCACGGTATTCAACAATGACAGGACAATTTTTCCACACCATTTCTTTTAATCAACACAAAGACCTATTCAAATTACCAGTTATTTCATCACGCGAAATTAAAGGTGAGAGTGTTTCCTTCCCGTAAAGTCGTAATATTATATAACACATACTGACATTACCCAAAATACTTTGAATTACGAATTATATCAGAAGACAGGTATAAACATGAGGCAGGAATTGTTAGCAAATTTTCTCACACAACGTGACATAAAGTAATTCGTAAAACACGCACGAGACAATATTCGTGTATAATAAGAAAAAAGACAAAGCTTTGCTTGTGAGGACACTACATCTAATACAGAACTCGTTAAATATGTTCAGTTTTAGTTTAAATACGTATGGGTTTTGTGCTTCTAACTGAAATGGAAACAAAACGTGGATACCTAATGTAACAGAGTCAATAAATATAAGTTTATTATTTATTAATTTAACTTTCATTTACAAGAAAATAGAAGGTGGATGAATTTAAAGCAAAATATGAAGATTAACGTCCTGAATAGTTGAAAAATGCATGTAGACGCAGTTATATTCAACCACTGAACAATAATCTAAATTTCTAAACAAAAGTTAAGATATATACTTTTTTCTGATACAAAGGTCTTTCAGTACGGCTTCCTCTAAGCAGCTTCTACGGTCCAGTGGAAGTAAGTCGTTACGGATTATGGGGAGCCGTGTGTGACGTATACTTTGATGATGTGGATGCTGGTGTCGTATGCAGAGAACTGGGGTATCAAAATGGTGTAAAAGTTTTCACTGTCGCCGAGCTGGGGTTTCCTGTGATTCAAGGATCCGTTCGATGTACAGGGTCAGAGAAAAGCTTGATGCAATGTCAGAGAGGAGATTTCAGAGCCGATCATGGCTGCTCGAGACGAAATACTATTGCTGGTGTTATATGTTCTTCAAATGGTAAATTCCTATACAATATACAGCTGTGCTAAAAAAAAGTATCACGTATTTGGGAGAAAGTATTTGGGGACAAATACCAGGTCGTATCTTCGTGATCTCTCTTCAGTTTTATCATCTGTAAGGCATCAAATCAAAAACAAGATAAGTTAAGCTAGTTTTTGGTATAATGTCTTCTTTCTCCATTTATCAACTAGTTTCTAGACAGAACCCTAGGTTCAGCCTTTTCATAGGTATATTCAAAATTTTATCTTGGCAACGTCGAACTATTATGTATGTTTTATACGTATGTGATATAATTCATAATGTCTCTTTATTTGATTAAGGAATAAATAATTCAATAGTATACGAAACATACAATGATTGTAAATGCAAGTTATTCAGTGCACAAAAAGCCAAAAACAAACAAAAAACGAGAAACAAAAATAAATTAAAAAAAAAAAAAATAATAAAAAAAAACAAAAACAAAAAAACCCCCAAAAACAGTACAAACAAACAAACAAACAAAATAAAACAAACTTATAAAACAAACGCGTTTTTATACCGCATTGACATTATTTCAGGAAGTGCTATAGTGAGTTCTAACCTCAGTTCGGACAGAAGTGGGTTGATGCAGGTCCAAGTAGGTTCTGACAGTCTGGAAACAGCCGCAGAAAGCGTAACGGATGTAGAAGCAGCTGTATACTGCAGGACTCTGGGATTTCCTTCTGGACGACTACACGTGTTTAGTTATGGCAGCTATGACGTCACTAAAGTTTCTTGCAATGGAAGTGAAACTTCATTCCTTCAATGTAAAGCTTATTGGGACCCGAGAAAAGCTGGGGCCGGGACAAGGGCTGGAGTCAAGTGTGATAAAGCAGGTATGTCACGTCAGTCTGCCAGCTAACGAGTCTCCCCTTCAGAAGGTGAACCCATTTTGTACAATGGGATAAGGTGCGTGGAAAACGTATGTATGTATTGGGTTTAAGGGCACATCAACACTATTCTGGCTATATTGTGCCAAGAAGTTTTAAGCAATCATAAAAGGACATTCTGAAGAAACATAAAGACAATAACAGTGTTAAAAATCCTTAAATACAATGTCAGTTTATTAAAATATAATCAACTCATTTAAATTGTTAATGTCCTTCTCTATGAAATCATGATCAATGGACGCACCACATGTCCAACATGTTGCCTCTATTAGTCGCCTCTTAGAACATGAAGGAGGGCGCATCGAGCTTATTCTATTTACATCGCTCACTCCACAGGCGGCGCATGGAACAAGTCAGTTACTAATATATTGGCGGCTTAATCTGCTTCAGCTTGGTGCTAAGAAACAGCACATAAATACGGACATAAATTAAAATATATTTACATAAAACAAGAAAACTTGTAAATGAAAGATTCTTCTATTCGTCACTTGAATGGGAAAAAAATATATTATTTATCGAGATACCCCATTAGTTGTAAAATAAAAGATGAAAACTTACCGTATGTACTCGCGCATAAGCTCGTTCGCGTATAAGCCGACCCCCCAACTTGACCAAGTAAAAATAGGAAAAATTGCATGACCCGCAGATAAGCCGACCCCCTTTCTTCAAGGCTTTATTTTTTCCCTAAATTCTTCGGCTTATACGCGAGTATATACGGTATTCGAAAATACACTGATTTTAGTTTATCATAAAAGTGTAGGTTTTGGAAAGATTTTAGTAAACCCTAGTATGAAAAGCTAAGACAACTGACTTCATTTTTGGTATGTTGTCAAACAAGAATGTTTTATTAATATTTCAGTCCATTACTGAATTGGAGAGCTTATTTGGTTTTGACACATTTAGATAACAACTCTTTCCACAATGAATCTATGTAATTCTTATACAAAGGTGACGTTGCTATATTTACCTAGTGCGTGAAAGGCCTAATTTGAACAGAAGCAAATGGTTATATTATAATTATAATAATCGATAGTGTTTCCATTTATATAACTGTAAGCTGAAGTTATTCACAACAAAATCATATTTTATTTTTTTTTAGTTTTAAAGGAAATACATTTTGCAGTTCATCTACACTCCCCACATTGCTGACTGAGTAGCACCTCTTCTCATAAAAACACCTCTTGTCATCAAGCAAATTTTGCCGGAAGTTGAAATATAGCAAATAGGTCTTGTACAGTTAAGGCAGGAAAATATCCAGTAATGTTTTACTTGAGTGAGAACTCGCAAAAAATCCCTTTATCCGGAAAGGTTTATTTCGCATGCAGTGAAGTTATCAACAGAAGGTGGGCCATCAGCGAACCAAGGTGCTGTACTCCTGTACTATAACGACACGTGGCATACGGTATGCAGCGATGGTTTCGACGACAATTCCGCTCGTGTTGTATGCCGGGAACTTGGTTTTGTTGACGGACGTTCACATTGCTGTTCGACCTTTGGGTCACTCTCCTACCCTCATCTTAAAACTGGGCGGGTTGAATGTGTGAGCGGAGAGATGGACACAATAAGCTGTCTAAATATGGACAAACGCTGTGAAATGGTCATATATGCCTCGGTTGTTTGCTACTACTTTCTTACGACCACAACAGGTACATTTTGCCAGGAAGGCTTCCAGATAAACTCATCAACATAAAATTAGCCAGAAAATGTTATTTGCCAGGTTTTCGAAAGGAAACCACCACAAAACACATGTGAAGTTCAAGCGGTACAAATTTAATCAACCATTACCAGATAATCTAAAGGTGGATTACTATTTAATTTACATTATAATTGCTGGAAATATTATTCAAAGAACGATTTAGCTTGATGAATTCTGGTTGACTTCTCGCAAATGGATTTTTGTATAGTCGAAATCCCTGATAGGCGCCAAATCTGAAGCGTCCATGAAATTAGCTTTCAGACAAAAAGTTTTACAAGTAAAATAGCAAAAATCCATCATCCATAGACAATTGCCTTGAATAAAACGCAGTTTCAGGTTTTGAAAAAAAGTGGGAAAAAAAAGATTATTTTAAAAAATTGCTATAACTGAAAGCGTTCTTTTGCTTTTCAGAGTCACCAAGAGAAATGAAAGCTATGGCAGATGGACAAAATAATCTTGTGCCGATATTGATTGGGGTTGCCGTGGTGTTGGTCCTTATAGTTGTAGTGGTAGTTATAGTCCTAATCTTTGTGATTAAAAGACGCAAGTCTAGACCTAAAGTACAATATAATCAGGGTATAGTCGAACGTTGTATGGACGGGAGTTTCAGTGTTACCAATCAGCTACATGGGCTTGTAGGCACACCAGACGTCAGAAGGGCCAGAATAAATCGTGACGGAACTGTGATTTATACCCAGAACATCCCAGACGCCTACTCCAACCCGGGCTATGAGACTTTGCCTGTTAGTACCACTGCTTCTATTACACAAGAGCTAGGACAGGTTTATAATTCCGCTGAAAACATAACCAATGCTACAGCCAGGGAAACGGAGGTAAATGGTCTAGAAAGTCAGATAATTACAGCGGTGCCGACTGGTCATGATGACGAAACAGCGAGTGATGTAAACAAAAAAACATTTTTCATACGATCCATATCTGAACAGGGGCATGTAACTTTACAAGAAAATTGGGAGGTACAACCGACAACATTTAGCTGATTAACGTGTATTGCAAACGTGACAAAATCATATTTGTTTATAATATTTTTCTCGTCAATAGTACTTTTCTTAATTTTTTTATTTTCTGAAATAAAACAATTTTATTAAAAAAAATTGTACGCAATTAAGTAGAATGCTTATGTACTTTCCAAGCAGCTTTGTTAAAGTCAGTTTACAGCGGAGCGATCATATTGATGTGTGTGTGTGTGTGTGATTTGGATTTGGTATGACTCGGCAGGGGTTCGAAACCGAGACCTCCCGCATACAAGACGGACGCTCTAACCACTAGGCCACTGGAGCGGTCTCATATTGATGTCGAAAGATTTTAAAATTTAAAATAAGCATTAAACATTCATGAATTAAATGCACGTACATAAACTATTCTACAATGAAATAACACTACAGATGTGTTCAACTTACTGATATTTCATAAATTATACTTTCGTATGCCAGCATAGCTTCTGTTGACGCATGCATATTTCATAAATGGCACATTTCAGACCAATTGTCCCTCTGAAAAATGTAATTGTCAATCTGATGCAACGCCCCAATTTTTCTGACCTTTTATTGGAATCGGCATTTTTCAACTGTGTTAGCGGTCGGCCGATGAACATCTTCCTCTAGGTGACTCATTTTTCAACAAATGACACCCGTATTAAGTGTGCCTTAACTGAATAAACGCATCTTCCGACCTGGTTTGGGAGACCCGTCGTCATTGGCTGAAACACAAATTCAGAACAGATTGGTACTGTCGAGAAAAGACAGTTTTCAGCTCCAGTCAATATCCTAATAACAAAAACGATTCCACGTGAAAATTAGACATAAAATAAGATGTTATATGTCACTGAAATTTCGTTCAAACCTGAACTACCTTAGGGCAGGGAAATAATTCACTTTCGTATTGATTTGTGTGGATTATATCGGAGGAAAATAATGGCAAATTTCAATACGATCTATGCGCTGTTGGACCTAACAATCGTTAAAGTGGCTAAAAGTGGTTAAATTTTCTGATAGCATCATTAAAAATTAACATAGTAATTTAAAGGGTCTTTTTTTCATTATCATCAAAATTTTACATTTCCGTCAAGGCAAGTCACTGCCGACCACCATTATAACGTATTTTGCGATGTTGTATACCTGATATTCCGAGCCAGTTTCCTTAGAAAAGCTCAAATTCTCTGTTTAGTATTAAATGAAAAAATGTATGTGCTAAAACAATATGCAAAGGGAGAATGGGGTAAATTATTCAAGAAAGCAGTGGCTGATTTATGAATGAAGTTCAACAAGAGCAAGAGTTTGAACAAAAATTAATTATCTTGGACTTTTATAATTGTGCAATATATCTATGGTGCTTCCTTTTTGACTTTCATTCTATTACGCTTAACCTGGTACTTTCTCACTTTGACCCGCCACTTTTCTTCTGTGACCACTTTAATAATTTTAATGGAGTTACATTGACGCAAGTACAGTATACTAGCGGAAACCCTGATTACACATATACTGGATTTCCCGTGTGATGCATTTCTCGTTTTTAAAACAAAGAAACATTCCTTATGAAGCTGAGCAAGAGAAGGTGAAAATAATTAGCAGGAACCATATGAGTATTCCTAATTCTGAGAGAGAGAGAGAGAGAGAGAGAGAGAGAGAGAGAGAGGAATACGAAAGAAAACAATTGAGACGGACAGACCGATCTGAAAAGTATTCCCTTAATGGCTGGCAAGGCTACAAATACTGAAAGAAACAGATAATGAATAGGAAAGTTAACCGGTCAGAACAAATTATAAGGAATAGCAAAATCCAAAAACCAGGAATAAGAAATAATACAAAAAAGGATAAGTCAAAGCCAAGCGAAAGAGGCATGTACATAACTTTAAAACACACGACAGGAAAACGAAAAAGAAAGAACAAAGTTAAGAAATGATTGAAACTCTAGATCGAGATAAAAGAACAATTCAGAATATACAGATAAATCAAAATAATAAAACAACAAATACAGAAAATGCAACTAGTCATGAAACAAATTGATTTTGAGTACTGTTAACACGATGATCTGGTTTGGGACCAGAATATACCAAGACACTAAATGCAATTTCGTGAATGAGATGTTTTATAAATGTGATCGAAAAATGATAAAATCTGACACCACACTCTGGTATATAAAACCCAACAATTAATGTTACAAAATGATGTGAACCGAGCTAAACAATTGATATATGCTTTCGGCCACAAGTAGGGTGCATACAAATATGTTTTCATTCAAATAGTGATACTGAATACATTTAGGATTTTCATTCAAACAGTGATACTGATAAATTTAAAAAAAGCGGAACAAAATTCGTGGCGTCCAGTTGAAGACCACAAAGTATCTTCAGTACCACCGCTCTGTCGGATTATGAAGGATGCGCCACACACAGTCCCCCCCCACCCCCCACCCTTCTGCCGAATGATCTCCCAAAAGCCTCCTTGTTCGCTGCAGACCCGTGTTCCCCAAGCTTTGGTTCCTCACCACGAAACAACCACTATCTTTCTCCGAGCCGACAGCAGCACACATGTACAAAAATCAACATAGTCTGCGATTCTACATCAAAGACATCAACTCTGCAGCAAAAAATCACATCTCCAAAATTACCACTTGCATGTCCAGACCATAGTCACACACCTCCCTCCAGATTCAGACATATGGACACACCTCAAAATTCAGACACGTGGTCACATCCAAACATCGAGCCGAAAATATAACGACTAAAGCCGTGTAGCACACGAGACACGGTCAATTGCAAATGCACACACGCACGTAAAGTTGCTCGTTACATATAAATCATTTCATCGGAAATACTGTACAAGATTGTTATTATAATAACTAGGTTCTTATATGAATTTGTATCCAACAAGAATATTCTTACAGAACTATAAAAATTAGAATATTTTTTCATCCTTTAATACGCACAACACTTAAATGAATTAATTCGTCTGTTCAGTTAAAAAGTAGCTAACTTGAAGACAGATGCGTCTAATTACTATCTGTCAACTTTAGAATAAATACTGGAGCATCCTCTATATAAAAAAATTCTACAACACAATACGGATCGTGAAAAGAGAAGGCAGTTTTATATTTCGCCTGCCTCTACAGCTGAAAATGCTCTTGTAACATTGACAGCTTCCTGACAAAGGCTTTTGTTTTTGTGACGTTATTGTCTAACTCGAGTTTGTAATTACCACTGGTTATGTAGTCATACAATGTAAGATGCCTCCACCGATATTTGTGATTTTGGTGTCACCGTGTTACTGCCTAAGGAACGGCGCTGTGTGGCGTTTCGAGGTCGACTCCCATTGGAACGAGATGTAAAACTTTCAGGAATATCTCATACACTTGGCAAAAATTTAATGTCATATTGTTTTAGTCGGACTTTACTTACTCTGATGTCTTTTTTCTAATAAATTCGAATTCTCACACAAGTAAATGAACATGTTTTCTAGTACCGTTGACCTAAATTTCACTTGGCTGGAATGCAGTGGAAGCCAGGAATGCCGCAATCGTTTTAAAGGATGATACGTATCTTGAACGAAACGAAGATATCTAAACATTTTCTTCAATATTAGTATAATTTATTGTTTCGTTAAAGTCGGAGCATACTGGCCGAAGAGCAAAAGTATGTGCTGAACGATTTGATTCACTTCCTAAATTCTAAAAGCTGCATTTCTCTTGGCTAGTTCAAAGGTTACCCGAACAAGACTCCGAAGCGGTCGCTGTCAGGTCTTCACGTAGGACAGATAAGATCTGTTTTGTCGATGCAAGCACTTTGCCCTTGCAGCCTGAGTGAACCGAACTCAGTGTTTTGAAATAATGTAAGATGTAAATAAACCACTCCCAGATAACGCTGTACGCGGAAACGAAATCCGAGCACACTTTAGTTCAGACATAATGCATGCAGTTTAAGTATACACAATTCATTCTTAACATAAAAAATAAACTATTAAAACATCAACTTATAAAAGTGCAAATTATTGTGATACTATATTTCTGAAA
>JAECUM010013508.1:0-88549 GCA_016617855.1 Megalonaias nervosa | reverse complement strand
GGAAAGTAGTAAATTTCTTACACTTCTAACAGTTGGTATCCCAGGTTCAGAGCTTTGAACAATTCCACGCTCACCCACGTTCCTGTCAAGGCGCGTTCTTCCTGAGTGTACTGACAAGGTTGGTCTTGGTTGCACGTTTCGGCACAAGTACGGCACAAGGGAAACATCAGTTTTCCTTGGCAATGGTGAGGTAAAACGGGATGGTACAAGTACGTGGGAGGCAAGACTTTACACTTGATCAATCCTTCGTATTGTCGAATGTTGTCCAGATCGATGTGTTTCGTCAGCAATTGCGGGTGCCCTGTAGAAAAGTGACAATATTTGCACACGTACGGATACAGAGAACACACGTCCAAGTATTTGATTTTTTTTTCCTTTCTCCTCGTAGGCTTTGTACAGCAAACAGGTGGCATTCGTCCGTCCTCTGTACAAACTGTCCCTTGGGTTCAGTGGGTCCACCAGCTTGTAACTTTCCACGATGCGCTTAAACTCGGGATCGGTTTTCAATCGCTGATCGTACTCATGTTCCCACATTTCTACCACTCGGTATCCTTGCTCTTCTAACTTCAAGCGTCGCTGACAAGTGGTCTGGTGCAAGTCATCCATGGTTCGTTGTAAAAACTGATTTGTCGTGTTACGTTCTGGGTGGCAGATAGGACATCCGTGAAGTAAGCACCTGTTAAACTCGTACACGATCTGGGGGTTTCTAAGTCCCAGCCATCAACCGAATACCTTCCGAGGGTCTTTTCGTCTCCTCCGTTGCGAGCATGTTGGATCCATTTGTCTTCCTTGTCGCACAAGTAATGTAACCAGCGTAGGACTTTGACCGAGTATTGACGTTTGACAAAGTTAGTCGTTTGAGGACTGATGACAGCCAAGGTGTTTTCGGGCATGAATCGTTGGCGGTACACTAAGGAACACGCTTTGGCAGTGGTGCAGGCTTCTTTCAAAGGATCGATCCCTCCGTGCTCCATGAACAGTTCTCGAAATTTTCCACAGCAACGTCGTAAAATGTCCACGTCGGAACGACAATACTTTAACATTTCTTCCTGAAAGTCGAAGGGGTCCGAGGCGTGAGTCTGGTACCAAGCGTAGAAAGATTCTTGTTGTTCGGTGCGCATGTTGTCGGGGTCGTAGTAGTGAGCCTCAGGCAAATGGGGTAGAACGGCGTGCTGATTGGCTTCGGTATTGAAAAAGTGTGGAAAATAGCCTTTGGCCATCTCTGCCATTCCAAACGTTTTAGGCATGCGACTCAAAGGCATGGTCAAGTAACTCATCGAATCTTTAAACTGCACTTGATCCACTTGCATGGAAATGATTTTGGCTCCGTTCAAAGTGACTTTAGGACGTTCGGTACTTTGTTCCGTGTAGTATTTGAGGAGAAATTGTCCATCGTATCCCGAAAAATTGTGAGCCATCACCGTGGCATAGCTATGACAATCTCCGTAACGTTCGATGTCTTTTTGGCTCCACGTCTCATCGATAGGGTCTAAGATCCATTGGGCAAAATCGGTCAGCATGTTTGGTCCCCAAAATGTTTTTTTCACGTCCTCCAGGAATCTTGCTACAGTGAAGGCAATGAGTCAAGATAGGCTCTTGGATGCACTTCTCACACGCTCGGTGATCCACGCAGAAATTAGGAATGCGAATGCCAGTCTCTTGGATGCATTTGAAGTCGAAAAAGATGAAATGACCTTTCTTCTGGTCATTATCTTCTTCTTCTTCATGTTTGGATTGGTATTTTTTAATGTAGCATTGGTGTTCCAAGTCCACGACTTGGCGACAAATGTGACATCGCTTCTTTCCTGAACAGACGTGCGCCTTGGCATTATTGGTACGCATGCCTTACCACAAGTAGGGCACAACCTCAGGAGGTGACAAGCACTTTTCTGCTGTGAACCTTGCGTCTTTAAATGTTGCTGGTAACAAGTTGGACTGACAAACGTGCGCTGACAAGCACTCGTTCTTGTCCTTCGCCAAGACAGGGTTTAGAGGCCAAACATCCTGAGCATTTCGATCCGCAATGCTTATGCTGCTCTCGATTGTTATAACCATAGTCACATTTCTCACAGTAATAACTGTATGACAGGAATGCAGTGATACTGGTAATGGCATCAAAATGTTCATCGTGATGATAGACGTGAATGTATTTTCCGTCTTTGAAATCTTTGCCTCGAAACAACAGAGGTCCGCGCACTTCTTGAGGGTGAACTTTCAAGGTGTAGAGTGGAGCCAAGACGTCTTGCAACTTTTGCATTTCAGGAATGCCACAGGGTGTGCCTTTGGAAAGACCAGCTTGCTGTAACAGGAGTTCTGCTTCTCTTCGTTGTTTGACTCGGCGAGATTTTTGAATAGTTTGCCAGGCTCTTTTCCATTCTGCCGTGTCTTTCTTGTCGGCATACGTTCGTCCCACCACGATGACACGTGCTAAACACATCTTGTCTTGAGGGTTGTTAGTATGGACGAGGCTCGTTTTGGTGATGCGAAGATCGTCCACCAATAACACCTTTTTGCCATGTCCTGTCCCTTGGGGAAGAGATACGTGGGTCATGAACAGTGTCGCTTTTCCATCGGTGATGTGAAACTTATCGTTGGATTGCTGCACGTGTTGAATCTTGTCCATGACTTTGGAAGGCATCAATTCTGATGGACTGCTAAACTCGATCCAAACTGGTGACTTCAAACTGTCGTGATGAATAGAAGGTCTCAAGCAATCGTCTTCTTTGGCTTGACATTGCTGTTTCAGTGTAGTTAACAAAGAATCCCACACATCAGTCATGAACCCTTCTGCTTTTTCCAGTGGTACGTCGGACTTGAAATCTTTAAACTTCACTGCGTACGTGTAGGCCGTAGTTCTAAATTTTCTAGAGGAGCGTTCGTCCGTCTCTCGAATGTAGTAGAACTTTTCAGGGTTTACTGGTGGTGATGGACTTTGGTTGGTGTAGACTCTCTGGGCCTAGATTCTGGTTCACTCATCTCATCTTCAAAATCGCTGGCATGAATTTGAGCCAAGACTTCAGCTACTGTGCGAAGCGATAAATCACGTTTCTGCCTCTTACTTTCGTCTCCTTTCTTTACGAAATGATGCGAAATTTTGAGGCTATAAATATAGACTTGGGTTTTCCACGGGTTGTAGCTATAAATAGATACTAGGTCTAAATGAAAAATGTGATTCGCATTCGTGTTCGGCTGTTGCCATTATTCCCCTAGTGTGATTATACTATCCACAGACACGAACTCGAATGATTCAGACTTTATATAGAAATGACACAGGTGGCATGACGTCACGGTACTTGTTATATACTATCGACAAATACGAACGCGAATGATTCAAACTTTATATAGAAATGACACAGGTGGCATGACGTCATGGTTGTGTGTGTGTGTGTGTGTGTGTGTGTGTGTGTGTGTGCGTGTGTTTGTGTTTTTCTTTTGTTCCTTCGTTTGTGTGGATATTATATATGGTATGTTTTATGCATTCGCGTTCGTTTGTTTTTTTCTTCTCTTCCCGTTTGTGTGGATAGCAGATATGGGTGTGTTTTAGGCATTCGCGTTCGTTGTGTGGATAGTAAATAGGTGTGTGTTTTATGAATTCTCGTACGTTGGTGTGGATAGTAAATAGGTGTGTGTTTTATGCATTCTCGTACGTTGGTGTGGATAGTAAATAGGTGCGTGTTTTATACATTTTCATTCGTTGGTGTGGATAATATATATATGTGTGCGTGTGTGTGTGTGTGTGTGTGTGTGTTTTATGCATTCTCGTTCATTGGTGTAGATAGTAAATAGGTGTGTGTTGTATGCTTTCTCATTCGTTGGTGTGGATAGTAAATAATATGTGAAGTGAGTGTAAGGGATGTGTTCGTTCATGTCCGTGTTTGAAGTATATAAAAGCATAGCGTTCGTCATTCGCACCACATGGCCCAGCTCGGGGCCAAGAGCCCAGCCCGGGGCCAAGGGCCCAGCCCGAGGCTATAACCAGTCGCAAAAGCGCTTAAGTGCCCAAGCGACTATAATCCTTCAGTCAGTCATTCGCACCATTCAACGCTGAATATAAAAAATGGCTAGCAACATGGAGAGAATGATAAGATTGCAGGAGGTGGTAGACACACTAGGCATGGTGGAGGAGATGTTACTTAGAATGCAGCTTGGTGCTTATAGCCCGCACAGATTGGCTATGGAAATCAACAATTTAAAGAGAGGAAAGGAGATATTAAATGAGATGGTTAGAATTGAAAAGGACGAAAGGGAAGATTTAGAAGACAAAAGGAGGAGGATGGAGTGGAACGAAAAAATAGAAAAGGAAGAAGAAAAAAGGAAGAAACAGGAAAAGGAGGAGGAGAAGGAAAAACAGGAGGAGGAAAAGAATAAGAAGAAGAGAAAAAGTGTAGGACAGAAAATAAGAAGTTGGTGGAGGAATAGAAGAACTTAGAAGAAGACAAAGAAGAAAACCAAAGGCCCTTTCCAGGGCCACTCCACTGCCTCTAAAAGATATTTATTCTTTCTTGCCTAATTTTTTTTTTATTCGATTGTATAATATTATATTTAATTCCCCAAAACATTATTTTCTTACCTAAAAAATTTTGTTAGTCGATTTTATAATTTGTGTATGATAGATTGATGTTCATCAAAAAAAAGAGAATATATAAAACATACTATACTATACTATTCACTGACACGAACGCGAATGATTCAAACTTTGTATAGAAATGACACAGGTGGCATTACGTCACGGTACTTGCTATAGACAAACACAAACGCGAATGATTCGTGTTTGTATATAGAAATGACACAGGTGGCATGACGTCACGGTACTTGCTACATTGTTGCAAGTGTCTAGGAGTTAAGGAATTAAACTGATGTAGAACACGAATGGTTCGTGATTCTATGTATTTAAGTAATTTGGTATAAGCCATCAGCCTGCAAAACAGTGGCTGAGTTTTTATAGTTGCTGTTTTTAGTAATGATGACTGGCTGATGGCTTGTGTATAGAAAGTTATAATATCCACGCGAATGATTCGTGTATGTATATAGAAATGACACAGGTGGCATTACGTCACGGTACTTGCTATACACAAACACGAACGCGAATGATTCATGTTTGTATATAGAAATGACACAGGTGGCATGAAGTCACGGTCCTTGCTACATTGTTGCAACTGTCCAGTACCGTGACGTCACCCTACCTGTGCCATTCCTCTTGTCGCTATACAAATTCCCATTGTCCCTAGACAGTCCCAGGGTGTGCTAGTCACTATACAAAATTCCCATTGTCCCCAGACAGTCCCAGGGTGTGCTATTCGCTATACAAAATTCCCATTGTCCGTAGACAGACCCAGGGTGATTTTTTTGTCCGTATAAATCTTGTTCGTAAACGTGCCCAGGGGGTCTGTAATGTATTTTCCCACTGTCCATAAACGTGCCCAGGGTGATATTTTGTCCGTATAAATGGTGTCCGTAAACGTGCTGGGGGGGGGTCTGTAATGCAAATTCCCATTGTCCGTAGATTACCCCACTATACTACTTGTGTGTGTGTGTGTGTGTGTGTGTGTGTGTGTGTGTGTGTGTGTGATCTGGATTTTTAACGTAGCTTTTAAAAATTTTTCAGTCATATCGCTACGATGTCTGCAGTGTGGCAGTTTATAGTGATGTCTAGCACTGGGGCATCATGCCGCAGACATGTAGCATTATGTCCCACCCAGTCACATTATCCTGACACCAGGCCGACCAGTCCTAAAACTAACCTCTTAATGCTGAGCGCCAAGCGAGGCAGCTGTTAGTACCATTTTTGTAAGTCATTTGTATGACTCGGCCGGGGGTGACTGATATGAATGATAGTGTAATAAGCATTGACTGATATGAATTACAGTAGAATAAGTATTGACTGATATGAATCACAATGTAATAAACATTGATTGATATGAATGACAGTGTAATAAGCAGTGACTGATATGAATCACGGTGTAATAAGCATTGGCTGATAGGAATCACAGTAGAATAAGCATTGCCTGACATGAATCACAGTGTAATAATCATTGATTGATAGGAATCACAGATTACTAAGCATTGACTGATATTCATGATAGTGTAATAAGCATTGACTGACATGAATGATAGTGTAATAAGCATCGACTGATATGAATCACAGTATAATAAGCATTGACTGATATGAATCACAATGTAATAAACATTGACTGATATGAATCACAGTACAATAAGCATTGACTGATGTGAATCACAGTGTAATAAACATTGACTGACATGGATCACAGTGTAATAAGCATTGAATGATATGAATAACAGTAGAATAAGCATTGACTGATGTGAATCACAGTAAAATAAGCATTGACAGATGTGAATCACAGTGTAATAAACATTGACTGATATGAATCACAGTGTAATAAGCATTGAGTGATATGAATGATAGTGTAATAAGCATTGACTGATATGAATCATAGTGTAATAAGCATTGAGTGATATGAATGATAGTGTAATAAGCATTGACTGATACGAATCACAGTATAATAAGCATTGACAGATATGAATAATAGCATAATAAGCATTGACAGATATAAATCACAGTGCAATAAGCATCGACTGATATGAATCACAGTGTAATAAGCATTGATACGAATCACAGTGTAATACGCATTGACTGAGACGAATCACAGTAGAATAAGCATTGACTGATATGAATTACGGTAGAATAAGCATTGACTCATATGAATGATAGTGTAATAAGCATTGACAGATATAAATCACAGTGTAATAAGCATCGACTGATATGAATCACAGTGTAATAAGCAATGATACGAATCACAGTGTAATACGTATTGACTGATGCTAATCACGGTAGAATAAGCATTGGCTCATATGAATGATAATATAATAAGCATTGACTGATATGAATCATAGTGTAATAAGAATTGACAGATATGAATGACAGTGTAATAAACATTGACTGATATGAATCACGGTGTAATAAGCATTGACTGATATGAATCACAGTAGAACAAGCATTGACTGATATGAATCACAGAGTAATAATCATTGACTGATATGAATCACAGAGTAATAATCATTGACTGATATGAATGATAGTGTAATAAGTAGGCATTGACTGATATGAATGATAGTAGAATAAGCATTGACTGATATGAATCAGTGTAATAAGCATTGACTGATATAAATCACAGTGTGATAAGCATTGACTGATATGAATCACAGTGTGATAAGCATTGACTGATATGAATCACAGTGTAATAAGCATGAATCACAGTGTAATAAACATTGACTAATATCAATGAGAGTGGAATAAACATCGCTTGATATGAATCACAGTGTAATAAGCATTGACTGATGCCGGTGACAGTGGAATAAGCTGACCTTTGAAAGCAGCTGGACATGTTGCTTCTTTCTTGGCTGATTATGTAATATTGCTTGTTCTATTATTATCTGGCTTGTTCTTTGCAGTTATATGGACCAGGTAACCAAATGGACACACACACACACACACACACACACACACACACACACACACACACACACACACACACACATATATAGTATATATATATATATATATATATATATATATATATATATATATATATATATATATATATATATATATATATATATATATATATATATACATATATATTGATTTCTAGTTTACAGCTATCGGATGACTTTTTCAATTCTTTGTCCGTGATTTCTAGTTTACAGCTATCGGATGACTTTTTCAATTTCTTTGTTCGTGATTTCTAGTTTTACAGCTTCCGAATGACTTTTTCAATTCGTTGTTCGTGATTTCTAGTTTACAGCTATCGGATGACTTTTTAAATTCGTTGTTCTAGCAAAATATGCTAGCCATCACCATATTATTCGAACTCGAAGATTAAAAAAATATAGCACCATCTCCTACAACGTACTCTAGAATAAATTTTGAATCTGAACTATATTGCTGAATTCTTATTGTTGTGTTTCCATCTGTGCCAAATTTATTCTGTCATAAACTTAATTTCTTAAGCAACGTTTCAGCAATTTCTTGAACAGTTGTAACAAACTATGTATTAGATATTATGCTTTGAATCTGTTATCCCAAAATGCATATAGCATACAACCGACGTTATGATTTAATGTTGAAATTCTTTTTCCTGTCAAATCATAATTGTCTTGTAAAAAGATCTATGGACAGCTTATTTAACTCATCCTCATCACTCAGTCATGATCTTGTAAGAAAAAACAAAAAATTTTAATTGCTTATCTGAAATTTCCGAGTAGCGCCATTCAATTTCTAGCTCCCAGTATGAGTCACCCACCAAAACTAATTCAGACATTAACAGAACTCAGTTAATCCTATCATCATATTATGCAGATTTTTTCATTTATTGTCAACAGGATGTTTCTCTAATATCGATGATGAGGAATGTTACAATTATTATAGATTAATTTTCTCCTTCTCCCACCCCCATTACCCAGCGAGGTTTTGTTAAAACATTTTTACTGACGTTCAAATGTCAGGATTTTACGTAATCCCTTAAAACCACCTGATACCGTGTTTTGGTAGACAAAGCGTTAGTGAGAAGTCATAGCTTCTAATGTACACAGTATAAAATAATAGTGATTTTAAGTTATTTTAAATATACGATATTCTCATTCAGATAAAAAATCTACAGAAAATTTAAATAACAGTTTTCTTTCCTGTTAGTAAAAGTACTGTTTATCAATTTTACCAAATCTAGCACACTGTGATTTATTAAATAGCAGCAGAATCTCGTATCCAGGTGTTGCCATCCATGTTGTCTAAGTATGTTCTGTATCTACTGAGAGAGTGGTAACTGTCAGATTTTAAAGTCATCATAAAATATTTGATGGTTTCTATGTAAAGTTGTTAGTTTTAGTGTTGTAGCTTTGTATCTCTTTAAATATGTACACACATTTTTCTGTAGACTGGAGCGTTAAACCGAGTTGCGGGATATGAATAAGTTGCGCTGATTATCTACATTTTTAATTTATTTTTTGAGGATCCTAAGTTCGTTAGTTACTATCACAAATGTTATACATTAATTAAATCAAAAACTGTAGCACAATTACTATCTATTTTCCTCTCCTAATCGTTTACACAATTCTCATAATTCTCATTGCTTTTATCTCTCTATATCATATATTAATATTTTTGTAATTATCCACTTCCTTTTCTGTATCTTCCATATATTCTTCCACATTATTTTGTTTCCTTTTAATTTGCAATGTTTGTTCGAGGCTATATCGCATAGTACTACCACACTTACATTTCATCGTCCAAGATGCCAGACATGTAATAACCATCAATCTTATCTTCGTGATCACTTTCTATATAAAAATGTACAGTTCTTATATTTTTGTCTCTGTTGTTCGCTTGTTCACAACTATTCTATCTCTTTTATGCTTTCTCTCTTATAGCACATGTAGCATGTTATAGTTTCTTTTTAATAAACAAACTAAATGTTCACTAGTCATAGTAACAGAAAATGGCAGCAGTTGGACAGGGAGTGACTATAGAGTAATTCAATGAGTCACGTGGACATTACTAACCATTTTATTACTTAAAATGATTTTATTGTATTACAGATGTTGTGAGGCAGCAGTGTTAGGATAGCTGCAAATCCGGGATATGCGTTTGCCATGTACGAATTTGATACGACATTCCACTATCCATCCTAATGATTTAGATGCATTAACTACTACACATATTTTTGAAAGCGCTATAGAGACTATATTATTATGGCTGCTGCTGAACATGGGTGCATGACATAGTCCAAATTCTTTGCTTAAATACATAGTACTATGGCTTCATTAGTTGCAGAAGCTATACAAGCAGAAATAGGGGGTTTGTCTTTATATATTAAGTACTATTTATGATTTTAATTATTTTGATTTGTCTTGATCTTTACCATCATAAAATTTATGACCTTGCTACTAGTGTCACAGACACGAAGTATCATGGTTCCCATTATTTTTGTATATATCGTAGGTGTTAATATTTGGTGAAATGATTATAACTTAAGTCCCACTTCGTCGTGCATGTAATCGTAAATCAACAGTTTGACGAGGACGGACCATTGTGTTCAACATCATTTAACGAGAGTAAAGAGAGATAACTCTGCAAGATCGACCTGGGTATGAGTTATCTTGTCAGAAGGAATAATGGCGAGTCTGTTCGTACTGGACTCACGGTACTAATTCAGTTCACATAGTAAATCTAGTAACTTAAATTTTTGAGTGCTTATGATCAAACCTGTATTTATCAGTATAGATGAAACCTGGATGTCAGCTTCCATGTAGAGGAAAGGATACGAGCCGCTGCATTTTCTGGACCTGCATG
Organism: Megalonaias nervosa; assembly: GCA_016617855.1. NCBI lineage: Eukaryota > Metazoa > Mollusca > Bivalvia > Unionida > Unionidae > Megalonaias > Megalonaias nervosa. The sequence goes on along the minus strand of JAECUM010013508.1, from coordinate 78,183 downwards.
TGTTTGAAACATGTGCTTTCAATTTTGCACCAAAGAGTCAGGTGCTAATTGTAGTAATGAGTGTTCCAAACTGAAGACTGTTAAAGGACTGAAATTCCATCAATAAAACAATATCTCTATTTTTTTCACTTACAACTAGGATAAGCTCTCAAAAGATTATATTTCCTAAAACATAACTTACATTTATTAACCAATTCTGGTAAGCCAATCTCGTATATACTCTATTTTATGTTCACCCTTTTCCATGCTGGTTCCCATTTTTCCATATCATTAGTACCGTGTGTCCTATAACCACCTTTGATTTTCTTGACAGAGTAGTTCAATGCATAAGTAAGCAATGTGCATAGTTCTGCTTGTCAAAAATTACATTAGTGAATATTAAATTGTATTGCAAGTTCATTTTCACCTAAAGAGCAATGGTGCATTTCAGGCAACATTTAAATATTTGAGCTTTATTTAAGAAAATCAGAAAAAATATTAAAGCTGTCTAATAAGAATCATCTTTTTTTATTATTACCATTTATTGTGCTTCATTTTAATACTGAAATATATTTTCAGCCTTGTCATATTATGTAATTAATGAGTAAAAGGTCAAGGTGACCATCTATATGTACATGTATTATTACAGGAAAAGAGATTTGAATGGCAAAAATTACCTAAAATTCCTCCCAGAAGACATATAATTCAAAACTAAAGTAAGGTAGACATATGTCCATTAAAATGCAAAATATGACCTTTCAAAACATTCACTGAAAGAAATTGGTGGGATGCAAAATCATGAGAGGTCATCACCATTAAGCGTGGTGGAAGAGACCTAAGTGATCATATCTGAAGCATTATGTTTCAAAACACAACTAGGAAATATCATATTGCTTACTGTAATTATTCTATAAATGGTAAATTGTATAAATTTTATATATGTATTGCTTAGATATAAACTAAAGTGCAAAACACTTCACCTAACATAGTCAAATCTACACAATGTTCCCCCTCCCCCCTTCTTGGCAACAGTTGATATATCTGAATATGTGTTTAACATCTGGCTGAAAGTTATTCTATGGTTTACAAAAGGTATTACTTTTGCTTGTTATCCACAAATAGAATTCCATTTACAGTAAAGTTAATTGCACTTGCATATGTGGAGTCACTGTATTGCTGTGACTGTCTATAGGACTCGCTGTACTAATTCAATTCACATAGTAAGCCTATGCAAACACCATGATATTAAAAATTCAATAACTTAAAATTTTTGAGTGCTCATAATCAAACCTATATTTATCAGTATAGATGAAACCTGGATGTCAGCTTCTATGTAGAAGAAAGGATATGAGCCACAGCATTTTCTGGACCTGCACGTGTTTGAAACATGTGCTTTCAGTTCCGCACCAAAGAGTCAGGTGCTAATTTTAGTGATGAGTGTTCCAAACTCAAGACTGTTATAGGACTGAAATTCCATCAGTAAAACAATGTCTCTATTTTTTTCACTTACAACTAGTATAAGCTTTCAAAAGATTATTTTTCCTAAAACATAACTTACATTATGAACCAATCCTGGTCAGCCAAATCCATATATACTCTATTTTATGTTCACCCTTTTCCATGCTGGTTCCCATTTTTCCATATCATTAGTACCGTGTGTCCTACTGCGGCTGTGCTATTTGAAAGGCAGCCGTCTCTTGCAAATACTATCTGCACACTAACTGGTGAATATATTGGGGACATGTCTGAGTTACTCTGAATCACACTGCATTTTTATGTATCTATAAAAATGTTGACACAGACTTGACTAGTAAGGAACAGGTTGTGTGTGATCAAGAAAATAGGAATGGAGATACTGCTTCATCTAATTCATTTTAGGACACAAACAGAAGGATAATGATATGAAAGGCAGTAGTAAGTAGAAGAGTGTTATTCTACCTTTTCATCCCTTTATACTCGAACTGATCCGGCTACCATAGTGGCGATGAATTAATGAACCTCAGCCGGCATAGCCCTGAGAATCACTAGGTCTTACTGTTAGCTGCTTTGTTGTAGGTTCAGAAATGTCAACCCCCAAGAGAGGTATAAGCATAATTTATTACTAATATAAGTGGCAAAATCAGGGATGGTGCTGGCTTTAAAAATGTTGTTGCAAAAAAAAATCGTCAGCCTCAATATTTTGTCACCAATTTAAAAATAATGTTGCCATTTTCATAATAAAGTACTATCCATTTATTTCCACATCCTTGGGACCAAAGTAATATTGTCAACATAAGAGGGTGTTTAGATAAGTAAGTGGTGGGGATGAAAATAAATTGAAATTTCGTATACAAGTGAAATTTTTAAGAGATGACCTGCCTTCAATGACTAGGATTTACATAGAGGCAAAAAAGGGAAATTTTGATTAAATGAAGACGACTAGTCTGAAATACACTGGTATATTGACAACTTACATTTGTGTAGTACACTCCACAAAATGTTAAGTAATATACATGCATATGAAAAATCCATGAATTCGAGTTCACATATCAGTCAAATCCTGTTAGAAAAACCAACTAAAACATATATATAAAAGAACGGTAGTCCTTGTTTGATTGATATCCCATTGTCAACAAACACATTTCTCGAAATAATTCACTCTGATATTTACTTTCCTATTAGCACATGGCTGTATAGTTGTTTATATGCTACATGTACTTAAATTGGCCTTGATTTCGGTCAGCCAGAGTCAACTGCAATGATGCTGGCACTACCAAGAGGATGAGGCTATTCATGGGGAAATGAAAACGTGAACAAATGAAAAAGTTTTAACATTCTTGTGAGATGTCCCACCTTCATTTAACTCGATGGCCAGATATCTATTTTTCAGAAATATTGTAACTTTAATTGGGGTTTTAAATCGCCATTGGTAGCGATTGTAAGCATGAACTTTTTTGTTTCAAACAGGTAACTTTCACGGCACAATAAATATGTTCCAATCACTATGAAAAATAGAACAATGCTTTTATTTGAGTTTGTCACTGACTTTCTGTGATCAAAGAGTTTTTGCGTTTTTGCCCACTTGCTATTGCTGCGGCAAAATCAAATAATTGTAAAACATTGATGGAGACAGAATTTTTTTTAATCATTTGCTTAGTATATATATATATATATATATATATATATATATATATATATATATATATATATATATATAACAATCAATGCTTCAAAGGTAATCAGTTTTCATTGAAGTTTCTGCAAAATTATTTTTTCCGGTACATTTTCCTGGCAGATTGTTTTCATTCCCGTTTATGATTTCAGAGGTAGTCGATTGTAGCTAGTCAGGTAGCATGAATATTTGGGTTGTATTATAGCACAGTACCAAGGCCAGATATCAGCATAAGCAGATTATCATATAATAATGCTATGTTAGGGTGGTTTGTCAATATGAACAAAGGAATTGTTTATGTAACAATAGATTCCAGCACAATTTATATCCAAGTTTGCAGCTTCTTGTCATGGTGCATTTGAATTTCTCAACTCCAAACCCAAGACTGTATAATGTTATGTGTCTAGGCTCATTCAAAGGTAAGAAAGAAATGAGTGAAAACAACAAACTTTGTAAAATTTAACAAAATAATTTATTTCCCTAGAAAAACAAGGTAAAAATAAGAAAAAGGACTTAGGGTTTATGAATCAAATCCAAAATTAATCCAAGAATTAAAAGATATAAGTCCTATCAATAAAAAGTTTTAAGAGAATCACAGTTTGAATCCTGATGAAATTCAAGATGGAAGGTGATGCTGTCTTCGATGGTCTGCTTTGTCCTGATGTGTCAACAGTTCCTTGTTGAATCACAAAGAATAATATTCCAGTTTGGAATTCCGAATAATTTTCAATAAATGTCTTTGTCCAAGATTTCTGTAAGGAGCACTTATGTGTATGTGTTCCAGAGAAATGAATTATTAATTCTGAAAAATAAAAAATACAACTCAAACTGGTCACAACGAAACACAATTGAGCTTCAAAGGTTTAAAACACAACTGGCTATTTCACTATGATAACATGAGTTATAAGCCCAACTAAAATGCAAAACAGATTCCTGGATGGGGTCATGTGATCACCTTTTAACAGAACATCGTAAAACCATTACATGCCTAAAATCACATACTCTAGTATAGCCTTAACTAAAATCAACGATTCCCACCCTGGAAATGAATAATAAAAAAAGTTGTTTATTCCAAAACTGACACTGGTTCTGAATCTAGGTCAGCAAAAGATATAATGTTTCAACTACTGGCTGTTTATCAGGCCAGAGATAACTGATTTGAATTACTCAAAAAAAAATCAAGTCCAGTAGACAAACTTATCATTACAACATGTAATGGAATAAAATAAATATATTAAAAAAAATTTAAAATTTAGAAACAAACAATTGTCACCAAAAAGATCACCAGATGGTATATTTTGTCGCCAGTAAGGAAAAAAAATTGCAATTTGCGGCATTGGTGAAGCCCAGCGTGATATCTGCAAAATGCGTGATCTGAACATGAAAAGAGCAATCTGTGTATTACATGCCATAATTCAAGAAAACTGTATGAAAAATGTACATATTTATTGTATTTAACATACATTTATTTTTGCTACTTACCTGGATCTGGAGTTAAAATTTTTGTCACAAATCGGCAAAGTCCATGTGGATTAGTAGTTAATACAAGAGTATAGACATCAAAGAAATGGATAAATTGTTTATGCATAACACTCACTTTAACAAGTCTACATGTCTACAGTAACTTTCGCAAATAGTCGTAAAGTCTACAAATGATGACTGCATTAGAATCCTGGACCTGCCATTGTTTATCCCATGATGACGGTCCGGTTCAGCATGTTTTTAAGTCTAACATAATCCCTGTCTTCTAACATTTTCAGTCATATAAAATCCAACAGTCACATTGATACAGCCCATTTTTTGATGATATCTAGCGCCATTTATTTTCAATTTAGACTGGTCTGCTACTTATGTAGAATCAAAATAGAATGAATCCATGACAAGTGGTTTCACGTTCAAGAATCCTGTCTGATTTCTTGGAACTGTTTCAAGTAAAATTAATGTAAATATTACCATATTTACACATGTGGTAAATTTTTATTAGATTTTTTTTTTCAGTGTTATTAAATAACAAAGATTTCCTTTATATTTAAATATTTCAGTGAAAAATTTCATTCTGTATACATGTAGTTGTTTATTACTTTCATTTTTTCCCTAACATGGCAAAAGAAGTGCATGTTATGATAACCAGGTTTTTGTGTTGCCTTTGCCATTACAAGAATATCTGCCTTGGGTTTCCCGCTAATAAAAGAGTCCAGTAAAGAAACATGTGAACAGTGGCCTTGACTTGAACAGCTAACACTCACTCTAGAGCCACAAACTTGAGACAAAAATGGCATTGGTTAAACCAGACTTTTATATTGTGCTTTCTTTTGTTTGAATTGTAGTGCCTATTTAAATTTTATTTCATCTAATATTTCTTAATCAGTACTTACTGTCACTGTTGACAAAAGGTACTGACCTAGTTAATGTCATCAGGGTCTCAAAACAAGTGCATTTAAGTCACAAGAGAAATGGCTCATAAACTTTGGGCAGGCACAAAGTTAGGATGGTCTAGCTTTAAATATCAGCGTTGATTCTTAAATAGGTCGCACAATAAAGAAGAGGTGTCCTCCCTTGTATTATTATATAGTACATATATGATAAGTAACTTGCAGTCAGCCATATGAGTCCCTGTGATGATTAATAAACCTGTAATGACTCTGTTACAGGTTGTGACACCCAATCCCCCCACCCCTGATGAGCACCAGATAAATGAAGATTAACACTGTACCAGTAATCTGGAAATCTGGAAGTTGTTTACCTTGACTAGATCATATGTAGATCGGAAAGACAAATTCTTTTTCTTTCTGGGAGGGCTAGATTTTAGAGATAGCAGAATATATTTCCTAGGATTAATTTGATCAGGTAGATATATTTGGCAAAACATAATTTACTATAAAATTTTCTTACTACATGTTTTTAACTTTTCTATTCAAACAAGAGTGTGTTGGGGGGGATCTGTGTCCCATGGACAGATTACTGGAATCAGTGTATTATAATGCCTGGGGATCATGGAATCTGTCTAATTGGATATTTTACTGGAATCCATGTATTATAGTACTTGTGATGCATGGGAACTGAATCATATGGGCACAATATTGGAATCAGTGAATTGTAGGGTGGGTGGAGTGGGGTAGGATCTATGTCTTTTGGATACATAACTGGAATCAGTATATTGTAATGGTTGGGGGTGTGGGATCTGTGACCTATGGGTAAGTTACTGGAATCAGTGTATTGTAATGCTTGGGGGTGTTTGATCTGTATCCTATGGACAAGTTACTGGAATCAGTGTTTTGTAATGCTTGGGGGTGTGGAATCTGTGTCCTATGGACAAGTTACTGGAATCAGTGTATTGTAATGCTTGGGGGTGTTTGATCTGTATCCTATGGACAAGTTACTGGAATCAGTGTATTGTAATGCTTGGGGGTGTGGAATCTGTATCCTATGGACAAGTTACTGGAATCAATGTATTGTAATGCTTGGAGATGTAAGATCTGTTTCCAGGGGTCGCAACAGAGTTTCAGGATGAAGAGTCCTGGACTCTTCACTCCTGGATGACAAGAATTACCAGATTACTTCTGAGAGTCTCTGGCATAAACATGTGAATCCCTTACTTAATTTTTACAAAGAATGAAAATAATATGAAATAGGTATATAATCTTTATTTTATGATATATTTCAATTCAAGACTGAGACTTTTGTGAGATCATATTGAAAGCAAGCTGTTTTTTTCAGTAATTGTCCAAAGAATTTTTAATTACCCAATATGCCTCTTCTGTCTAGTTTTTCAATTGAGTTTCATCACTTTTTCCTATTCTCTGCAATTAAATAGCATTTCTATGCATACCAGTGAAACTTAAATGAATCAACAACCAGGCATTACACTGTACCATATATCAAGATGAATTCACACACGCTTTAAGTACTGATACTCAAATATCCATAGTCAATTGGAGCATGTATGAAAAATAGCAGCCCAGCTGGGATAAATGTTGTTTTGTTTTTACATGTACCTCAACATATTTTTTAAACTAATGGATATTTTTATTCATTGCTATAAACCAGAACTAGAATTTTTTAAATTATAAAGGTGTTTGATTAAAGAATGCCAAATAAATAGATACACTTAATGATGTTCAGATAATAATTCTCATTGCTGTCATCACCATCATCATAACTACCAACCATATGTATATGGAATTTGTATGGTTAAATATAAAATGAGAAATTACTAAGGAAGGTTTGTCTAAGAAGAAAATATTAGATGCACATTCTGAATTCATGTACTCTTGGTCATCACTAATGCCCTCCCTTTCACACACTTTTTATATTTATTGAGCCATTACTGTCATTTTTATCACAAGTCCCAGAAAATGAAGACTGCTAATTCATTTGTATCACAAGTCCCAAAAAATGAAGACTGCTAATTCATTTTTATCACAAGTCCCAAAAAATGAAGACTGATTCATCTAATTCATTTTAGGAGTCAACATAGTTTTCTACACTTCAAAAAACTGAAACTTCAAATCTCAATCACACGTAATTATGAAATATTGATGATTTGATAATATTGTCCAAAAAAAACCACCTCAGAGAAAGCTATGATTACTTGTATGATTTATGTATGCATTGTCATCAGCTTAATCTTAAAACTTACAACAGAAAATGGACTTGTTTTTTTTTTTTTGCTTAACAATCTCAAGTGCATACTTTAAGTGTAACAATCTCAAGTGCATACTTTAAGTGTAACAATCTCAAGTGCATACTTTAAGTGTAAGCACTTACAAAACACTTGGCAGATCATCTACATCTTTGAAGGTGGGGGGGGCCTGAGTGGCCGAGTGGTCTAAAGCGCTCATCATTACCGATCACTGCCATCCCACCTCTGTCTGCATGGGTTCGAGTCTCGGATTAGGCTCGTGTGGTTATGAGAAAGCTTGCCAATAGCTTCTCATGGGTCAGTGGTTCTTTCCGAGGTTTCCCTGGGTTCTTCCTCCACCATTTATACTGGCCGCCATGTATGGCCTATCTTGTGCTGAAAAATGGTGTTAAACACTACAACAACAACATCTTTGAAGTCACATCAGTGTAGCCTTCGGAGTGGCATTCATTTTGACAAGATAATTATGTTATAGATTAACTGTTAGTTAGTTTTCAAAAGATAATTACAGTGCTATGGATTAACTGTTAATTAGTCACACTGGCATCATGTCTATTTACTTAAGTCAAGCGTCTAGGTGTTCTATAATTGCTGACCAAAAGGCAAAAGAAGGAGTCCAAATGAGGCATGGATGGAAAAATGTCATATCCTTTTAGAATTTCATGCCTATTGGAACCAGGAACTTTATTATCTGAGAGCCCTGTGTGTCCTAATATTATTGGAATCAGTGTATTATAATTTAGGGGGAGGACAGACAGAGGATCAGTGTCTAGTGGACACATTATTGGAACCAGTGTGTCGTATTGCCCTGGGGGTAGGGATGGTGGGGTGGGATTTGTGTCTTATGGATGTATTGCTTGAATCAGAGTGTTTTTATGCTTGGGGTGTGTGTGATCTGTTTCCTATGGACACATTACTGTAATCAGCATGTTGTAATGCTTGGGGATGGTGGGTTGGGATGTGTGTCTTATGGTCACATTATTTGAATCAGTGTACTGTTATGCTTGGAGTGTGTGGGATCTGTTTCCTATGGACAGATTAATGGAATTGGTGTATTATAATTCTTGGGGGCATGGGTTCTGTGTCCTATGGATCATTACTGGAATCTGTGTATTATAATTCTTGGGGGCATTGACTCTGTGTCCTATGGATCATTACTGGAATGTAGCCAGTTATCTTCTCTTTTATACCAATAGGTGGCAGCATGGAACAAAGCGGTCCAAGATTATTTCTGGTATAGTTCCTGCTTAACAAACAAGCAATAAAAAGATAGCATCCTCATCTTACTTTGCAAAATGTCTCAATTGTATAGATTATGGGGATAATCGTTAGTGAAAGAGGATTTAAAAAGTACGAGGAGCTAAGTTATCTGGAGAGAAAAGGAATTAATTGATATGCAAGTAAATATTAGGCATAACTGGTGATATTGTAGTTGCAACAGAAAAGTTTTCTTGCATCTGCATAAAATTAAAATAACCATTTTCACACAAGTAACTCTCTGATTCTTTTCTGGAATTATTTTTCAATGGAATTATATCCCTAAAATCACATAATTCATGTACAATTCAGCAATGTATTCTGAACAGTTCTTTACATAGTTATTTGGTGGGGTAATTTAGCAAAATTTGAGACTTTTTAGAAACGATTTTGGCTGTTTAGTTTGGAAATATACAAGATTCTCTTTGAATATTTTTACGTTAAACATATATTTGATGTATTATTAAGGTAATATTATATCTGCACTATATGCAACTGTAAATGTTCTTTTTATTCTCAGATTTGAGGTCTAGACGATAAGTTTTTCAAAAATGTTGTCCTAGACAAGTATTTTTAAAAAAAATTGATATTAAGCCCATAAATTGGTGAGAGAGAGAGAGAGAGAGAGAGAGAGATGTACAGGGGTGTGTGTTTTGTATGTGCATGTGTGTGCAGTGATATATATCAGATTTGCTAGAAGTGAAATGAGTATTTTCATTCAGACAACCTTAAATACAATAAGGGACAAATGGAGAGATACTGTATTATCATGGTCTAAATAAAGTTGTATTGTTCATAGCATCTTAAATTCAGTTTGCAACAGTTTGCAATGACAGTTTGCAGTAAGATTTAGAACATTACATTGGATATTGTTGCAGTGGTGTAGTATTTTAAAAGGGAATTGTTTCTGATTACTCCATGTACACACATACACCTGTTCATTTTTAATCATTTATTTATATGAGTCTTGACCATTGTCATAGAGGTAATTATTATAAATTCATAGCAAGTCTATCTATGTCTTTGTGACCATATATTTAATGTTTGTTAACCAAAATAAAGGCAGTTATTTTCTTTTTGTTTAAATACGAAACTGTTCTCACAGTTGTTTTGCATAAATTAATTATCTTGTAATGAGTGAATACAAATAATAAACCACTAAGTTGTACATTTTGTATTTACTTTCTTCCGTGTACTTAACTGCAAATTGCAGCATGCCATTTGTAACTGTTGTTTAAGAGATTTTGATTAAGTCACTTGTCAAGTGATTTTATTATGCCACACTAATTGGAGGATAAGAAAATGAAGTTAATGGCATTAAGATTTTATATATAATAGGTTGGCACTAAAGGATTGAAATTAAGGAGCCCCAAAGTAGTGATAAACTATTTTAATTAAACTGAAAAAGATGACAAATGGTAATTTTATTGTTTTGTAGTGCTAATATAGTATATATTTTGATACACAGAAAAATGAAATAAGATAATACTGGTATTAGTTTTTACATGTATTATTGTAGTTTTGACAATTATTTATGACTTGAATGATCAACAGTAGATTGTTCTGGCAAAAGATAAAATCAGAGGATAACCAAATAATGGGACCAGGTTTTTCTCTGGCTCCACCTGTGGGAAAGATAACTGGCTATGATCCCTCATTGGTGTATTATAATTCTTGGGGGCATTGGATCTGTGGACACATTTTTGGAATCCACATACAGTAAAACCTGTTATGAGAGACCGCCCCTTCTGCCAACAAAAAGTTGTCTCCCAAGACAGGTGGTCTCTCATAACAGGTATGTGAAAATGGACTGGTTTCCAGGGTCAGTAGTTAGCACTGTTGAAGAAGAAAAAAATACCCATACTCACTTTACATGTATCATATCCTTTATTCATAAATCTTGTTAATTATTGCATGCATTCCTCTCAAAATAACTTTATATAATAAAGATATACAGTGTACATCTATCAAACAATGTGAATCAAATTTATATTTGAACATCACATGAATATGTACATGTATTGGCACATGTATATGATTTGCAAAATAAACAAAGGTAATATTTATCCGATCCATAAGGTAACTTCACATCACCATAAATTTTAGAGTTGTTTCACATGCAACAAAAACTGCTTGTCTTTGATAACATTCTGAACTTGCGTTTTACCGATGTTTAAGCTGGCTGCTATTTTGCGAGCTGTTCCCCTTTTTCTCTTCTTTCAGTTACATTAAATCTTTCTTCCAGTGTTAGAATTTTTCTTTTTTTCATTGGAGGTTCTGCCATTGTTATTAGTGTTGATGTAATAATGACTAGATGTATTTCGATTTTGATCAGGATTTGGGGAAATGTGGAATAAATATATATTATTTACCAATGAATGAAACCCCAGAAAATAATTAACTCATCAAGAAACAATATATTTTTTTGAGATGAAGTTTAAATCACCAGCGTTATAGCTTGATAAACAAAGGTTGCGACCTTCTGCACCTGGGTAAACAAATGGTGGCTTGGTGAAACACTGTAACAAAAGAAATAATAAAAAAAAGCAAAACAATCCGGAAATAATTCTCACTTACTAGTGTTAAAGACAAAGACCTCATTCACCCGCAGGCATTACAGATTAACTGGAAAGACAAACGATGTACTCAACCCTACACTGAAGCCCTTTCAAAAGATTTATCACTGGGACATTAAGACTACCAGCAATGTGTGGGTTTTCACAAAGATAAAGAAAAAATACAAACCTCTAAATTGACCGCGTATGTCCATCATTACTCCCTTTGATGAAAAATGGTTAATCTTACTGGCAATTAGCATGACTTCGTCACTACAGTGATGGTTAGTGACATGTACTTTAGTCTGGTTTACTGCAATTTACAAATGACACCATACACCGGACTTGTAAATTTCACAAAACTGGTAGCTAGCCATTTTTTTTTTTTTTTAAATACTGTATTAAAACAATCTTTACTATTTATGCGGTTGTTGATACAAAGGATTAAATGATGGTTAGTGGTGTTTATCTTGCTTTATGGTTGTTTAGTGTTATTTAATGTGTACTTTGTTTGCATACTACATGTATCCTGAGCTCTCATGTTTACAAAGGATTAAGTCAAGTTCAATGGTGTTGATCTCTGTTTTTTGCAATGCGGTTGTTCATAGCAGTGTCAAAATGAATATTTTGCCAAGAAATCGCGGTCGCTGGTCACATTCAGCAGGTGGTCGCTCATAACAGAGCGTTTATATAATAAAATCGATCCGTACATTACGATTGTGGTCATACATGACAGGTGGTCGCTCATAGCAGAGGTCACTCATGACAGGTTCTACTGTATTATATTACTTGGAGGGTTTGGGATCTGTGATTTATGGACACATTATTGGAATCAGTAAATTGTAATGCTAGTGGAAGTGGGATAGGACCTGTGTCCTTTGGACACATAACTGGAATTGGTGTATTGTAATGCTTGGGGGTGTGCGATCCATGGGTCACACTACAAGGTTAAGTGGCAACTAAGTCACCTAAAAAAGTGTAAACTTCATCTTCCGCAATGAAAGTGAAATAAAGTTTGCCCTGTGATTTTTACATGGAATTGAGTGACCTTAGTTTATGACTTTTGAGATGCTCTCTCACCTTAGCTAGGTTGTTGTGTTGTTGTGTCATAGTCCAAGGTGAAATGTATTACGTACTTCAGATTGAAATGTATTACATACTTCAAATACTAGTAGTTGGTGTTGATATCAGTTGTACTGACAAACAAACTCTTGCACATTCACAGGCATGTATTCTAATAGATGACTGACCATTATCCCTTTCCAAAGCACTGCCTAACTTCTGTTACTTAGTATTGGATGGTGAAAACATATCAACTTGTGTTTTTCAGAACTTAAACGTCAATATGTAAATATAAATTTGTGTATTAAGATTAGCACTTATTTAAACAAAATAAAATTGAAGATTCTAACTGCCATGTTTGTGTTATTTTGTGTATGTAATCAGTTTGAAACCAAAATTGAAGCCATGATGAGGTAATACTGTATCTAGGAAGCACTCAATGAGATTGGCGGTTGTCATAAATCATTTGGCAGATAGATGAAGGGAAACGTACAGTTCATAGAAACCAAAGTCAGAATATTCTGTGATAGAAGATTTAGCCTAAAAATGTTATTATGTAGGTCAGAAACACATGGGACAATTTTATGTTGTTGAATTCAAGATAGCAATATGAAGTCAAGATTGTTTTTTAACATCACTAATTTTTGTGAAAATATGAAAAAAGCAGTGAAGCAGATACTATTTCACCAATGCAGGATGTTACTACAAGTACGTAGGCAAATAATATAACAATTAATTTGCAATCTTGTCAATGGATTGTTTCTAAAAATATATGCACTCACCTGTCATGCATGATGCCATACTTGCTTTTGACTGTGTTGATTCCGTTAGAAAGAAGAGTCAAGTTCATTCGTATATATATATTGACTTCAGTATGTTATCCATGAATAGTTAGAGTAATGTTTTATCGGCAAGAATAAAATTATGATGAATAGTATGGTATGAAGATACTGTATTTGCTGTCTTGTGCATCTTATAGGGGTTGTTACAAACCAGTTTAGAAATCTTTTCAACTGCCAGTTTATAGTGAACTTTCAGAACGTAAAAAAAAACATTCTTGCTTAAAAACAGTATTCAATGCAAATATATATATATATATCTATATCTATATCTAAATATATATATGTATTGAAATTCTTGCTTTGCTCCCACTTCTCCCTGTTCAGCTCTAACTTCTTCCTGTTCTGCTGAAAAGGAAATGTCACTTCTTGTTAAATTTAAAGTCTAGCTTGACCCCTGGGGGGTTTGTATCCTATGGGCATATTACTGGAATCAGTATATTGTAATGACCCAGGGTGGCGGCGGTGGGGTGGGATCTGTGTACATTGGATCCAGTACTGGAATCAGTGTGTTCTAATAGTTGGCATGTGTGTGATCTGTGTACTACAGATTTATCACTGAAACCAGTGTATTTTAGAAAGGGGGGAATGGTATTGGGATCTGTGTCCTGTGGATTCACTCTTGGAATTAATATATTGTAATGCTTGTGGGGGTTGGTGGCGGGGGTGGGCAGGGCCACAGAGAGGATTTGTGGGCCCTAGGGAAAATTCTTCAGTAGGCCCCTATACATTGTGACATCAGTGGGGCCCCTGACTATTGTGGGCCGCCATAATTTTGTCCTAGTTGTCCTACCCTGTTTGTGGCCTGGGGGTGTGATATGTGTCAAGTAGATTCATTATTGGAATCAGTGTATTATAATACTTTGTACAATACACAAAACAATGTAATAATTTTGAATTATGTTATTTTTCAGCTACAGAGAGATGGCCAGACAATGCAAGGCTTTTCCAGCCTTATCAAGGTATAGCATTATGGTTTCTTTTTTCTACCATTTACTCCTTTCATTCAGAGAGAACAGCAGTCAGTTTTTCACCTTCTTATCATTTGTAATTACCACCACCATCATTATCATAATTATCTTTTCATTATTATCACTACCACGGTCATCATCATAATCATCTTTTTATCAGTCATCACCACCATCATCATTATCATAATCATCTTATTGTTATCACTACCACCATCATCATCAAAATCATCTTTATATCACTGTCATCACCACCAAATCATCTTATTGTCATCACAACCACCATCACGATCATAATGATCTTTTTTGTCATAACAACCACGATCATCATCATAATCTTTTTATCAGTCATCACCACCAATATCATTGTCATAATTATCTTCTTGTTATAATCACCACTAAAATCATTATCATACTCATCTTCTTATTGTCTTTGCCACCATCATTTTCTTCTTCTTAGTATCGGTGTTTTTGAAATATTGGGACTTTTGTTGAAATATTGGGACTTTTGTTGAAATATTGGGACTTTTGTTGTTGCTCCAGTTCTAAAATCCAAAGTGTTGGGACTTATTACTTACAATTTGAACTTACTCGAGACTCAAAATATTTTGTAAATTTTTTTCTGTCAGTTTCATGATAAATGAACATTGTGCTAAAACCAATGAAGTCTAAACATTTTTATACCCCTCCATACATTGTGTGAATATTGTGACACAGTCCATCAATACTTATGGTCACACATACACATTGTGTGAATATTGTGACACAGTCCATCAATAATTATGGTCACACATACACATTGTGTGAATATTGTGACACAGTCCATCAATACTTATGGTCACACATACACATTGTGTCAATATTGTGACACAGTCCATCTATACTTATGGTCACACATACACATTGTGTCAATATTGTGACACAGTCCATCTATACTTATGGTCACACATACACATTGTGTAAATATTGTGACACAGTCCATCTATACTTATGGTCACACATACACATTGTGTCAATATTGTGACACAGTCCATCAATACTTATGGTCACACATACACATTGTGTCAATATTGTGACACAGTCCATCAATACTTATGGTCACACATACACATTGTGTCAATATTGGGACACAGTCCATCAATACTTATGGTCACACATACACATTGTGTCAATATTGTGACACAGTCCATCAGTACTTATGGTCACACATACACATTGTGTCAATATTGTGACACAGTCCATCAATATTTATGGTAACATGTACACATGCATGTAAAGTCCTGGAGCTTCCATACCACTAAAGCTAGACACATTAAACTTAAGTCAGTGATAATCCTGTGGGTTTAGATTGTGCCAACACTTTTGGAATTTTGATGTTTTGTGGATGGGACTAGAATATTATGGGTGATATTACATAATTTTAAATAATTCCTGAGTTGTATCTCTTACCTGCTTGCGAAATGGCATTGTGATCTCAGGTGTTAACACATTTGGGACTAGGATCCCAGGATCATGCTCTGTGGTCTCCTCAGTACCACTTAGAAACTTGGCTTCTGAGTCATAACATACTCATAACATAGAAAGTATCAAGGTCCCTGTCCAAAAGCCAATATACACCTAAGAGGCATGAATGATGGCTTGATACAAGCAAGGGACAGCCATTATTAAAATCTCCACCTTATAGTCATATATAGTCTGAAAAGACAAATTTGTACATGCAATTTACACTGGCCCCTTGTCCTTACTTACCTCCATGAGGTACTTGCCCATAGGTCATAGGAGTTGACACTGACCCCTGGTCCATTCTTAACTCAATGAAAGACTTGTCTATGGGTCATAGCAGTTGCCACTGGCACCTGGTCCATCCTTATCTCCTTGAGGGACTTGCCCATGGATCATAGCAGTTGACACTAGCACCTGGCCTGTATTGACCTCCTTGAGGGACTTGCCCTTAGATCATACCAGTTGCCACTGGCCCCTGGCCTATGTTTACCTCTTTGAGGGACTTGCCCATGGATCATACTAGTTGACAGTGGCCCCTGGCCTATATTTACCTCCTTGAGGGACATGCCCATGGATTATACTAGTTGACAGTGGCCCCTGGCCTATATTTACCTCCTTGAGGGACATGCCCATGGATCATAGCACATACCCTTCGAGGTTGGAGGTAATAATAGTATAGCATGAAAATTGTGTTTTACAATAGCAGACTGCTTTGCTGGGTTAGATAACCTGAAATTCTTATTTCCATTTGCAGTGGAACAGATAACCTAAAACACTTATTTCCATTTGCAGTGGAACAGATTGCCTAAAACTCTTATTTCCATAAATTTTGCAGTGGGACAGATTGCCTAAAACTCTTATTTCCATTTGCAGTGGAACAGATAACCTTTCCTGACTATGCTGCCTGTCTGACCATCAAGACCCTGCTACACATGTGTGGCCTCAAGTTTAAAGTTGAGCTGAGAGCGAATGCAGAGGAAATGTCTCCCTCAGGTATCAGTCATATCAAGTGACAGTTGTATTCACATTAAAGGCCTTATACAGTCATATCCACATTAAAGGCCTTACACACAGTCATGTAAAATGATAGTTGTATCCATGTTATGGCCTTATACACATTTGTACCAAATAATAGCTGATTCACATAGGCCTTAAACACTCATATCCATGTTAAAGGCCTTATACACAGTCATATCAAGTAATAGCTGTATCCACATAAAAGGCCTTATACACAGTGCTACATCTAGAGAGATTGTTCTTATGTAATGTTAAATGATTTCATAATATGATGATGCATTATTTTTGCATGTGGTAGATATTGCTTTTCTTTAATGTTATGTTTTGTTCTCCTGTTTGAAGGTAAATATTGCAATCACATAGCTTCAGATTGACCCATAAATTAATCCATTACCGCATTACTTTTTTGATTGGTGCACCAGTTTTTATGGTCAGGAGCCTAGCTGTTACCACATGGAATCCTCCCTTCCACTTATTAAGTTTAAGAGGCAATCGGTATTTGAATAAAATAACCCAACACTTTAATTTTTTTTCCATTTCTAGCAGTTTACTGGTTTGGCAAAATTATAGTGAAGTTTTGTACAAATGAAATGACATATCAAATATCCCTAGTCATGGTCACCAAGATGTTTGTGTGTGACGTTACAAAATGATATCGGAACCGTGACTAAGCTATCCCACTACTGAGCCCTTCAACACATGGTGAATACTCTGGCCAATCATTTGGTAATATCAGGAAATTACTTTCGGCTGCCACTGAGTCCAGCTGTCCCTGAAAGATGAAAAAAAGTCTTCCCATCTGGTATCACAGTACCAATTGTTTTTCCATAGACCTCAATGCTAATGTTTTGTGAAATAAATATACTTTCTATCCTACCTCAGCATGCATGTCGCCCACTGTCACAGAGAGCAATGTTAGATTGTCAATTTGACAAGGACAGAACCAGGTACTCCATTGCATTTAAGAGAGATAACTCTGCTGGAACTAGACAGGGGTATGAGTTATCTAGTCACAACAGACACATTTTCAGTCATGTATACCACATTTTCAAAAAATTATAAAAAACACAAAATATGATCTAGATAGGAATTAACATAATCTCACATGTTGCCAAGAGGCTCAACTTTTTTTTAAGCCTAACAGAGAGTACAACTCTTACATAATGCACCAATCACAGCTAGTGTTGTTGTTTATTTCTGAATACAATGTTCCCTACACCTTAAGCTCCACCCACCTGGACTTGCGCAATTGGTACCGTTATACCTATAGCAAACCTTAATTTTTCCAATAATATGTGAAATAGTTCAGAACTGTATAAGTAACAAATGTACTTAGTCCTACTTGTCAAAAACAATTTTATGAGGTACTAAGCTATGTCTTATATGAATATGTATAGAAATGTCATTGAGCTGTTTGAACTCTTGTTTTCATATTTTTGCTTCACTAGAAAAATCATCTTTTGAAATAAAATGAATTCTTTTACCTATGAGTTGTGTTTTATTCATAGCAGCACTTATCTAACTTCACTTTGGCTATATGGGACAAATCACATTTTGTCATATTATGTAATAGCAAGGTCAAAGGTCAATGCACTAGTTAGTATGTACCTGTTCTACTCTTAAAAGGACATTTTGATCTAAAATAAAGGACTTTATATTTGTCTCATAACACAGAACTTAACATCAGGGACAGGTGGACATGACCCAATCTTAAAAGAGAGTCTAGGCTATCAACACCTTTCACTGCCTCTAAATGAATGAGGTCAATTACCCCAGTCCTTTCACACAGTTCAGCCTCCCCCCATCCCTTCTGTAACATAAACAACAAACTTTCCTCCCTTAAATAGTGACTAATATTCATGTAATGAGCCACTCTGTGATCATACCTTGTACAATACAACTTGTAAGCACTTTGTTTTGGATTTTTGAATAACTTTGGGGAATCAAGAACAGGAAAATGCCAAGAAAAACTAATAAGTCTAGCAATTCCAAGGGAGTTAAAAACAGGAGGACAGTGTGTTTCCAAAAGGGACATGTACCTTACAATAAAGGAATCACATATGAAAACAACAATGAACAGAAAACAGAGAACAGAAAGTTTATTAGACTTACATTGAATCAATATGTGGAGGCTGTACCAAAACATAACAATGCAAATCCATTGGCACCAGTACTGCTACACCCCCTACCAGCATCAAAACTTCAGGTGGAACAGTGTGCATATCCATCTGAAATAAAAGGGTAAATAATCTAAAGCATACAAACACATGCAATTTGTATTGGTCCTACACATTAAGTTAACATTAATAGGCTTCAATTAAACCGGTGAAAGAAATAATTTAAAAAACAAAACAAACAAACAAACAGTAAGCTTTGCTCTGACAAATTATGAAAGCAATTTTACTGTAATTTGCATAATTAATTAGTGATACTGTAATATTGCATTATTAATCTTCTCATTATTGACATAAAAAGTACTGAAAATGTAACTTTTTACTTCTTGAAAAGATATGTTCTATGAAGGGAGATAACTGAGTGAGATACCTACACATGTGTAGTAATTTTCTTTCCATGTCTTAATTCTCCATGTAATACAAGTCAGTTCACATAAAGCGATTTAAGTTATATGCATTAAATCAAAGAAAAATACAATATTAGAATGAGAGTGCTTACATAATCAGAGATCTATACATTTATCTTTATATAAGTATAGCAGAGAGCCTGAGGGTAGTTATTTTTTAATTTTTTTGTCAGAAATGAGGAGTCATCCACTAATCGCATCATAAATGTGCACCGGAATGAAGTAATGTGGAACACCGTCTTCCGGGAACATGCGCAAATATCCCCAAAGTGTTTGGGGTTTTTGCAATGGGACCAACTGTCAGAGGAAAAATGGGGCCTTGGTTGGAGGGAACGGGCAATATGTAACAGATGCATTTATAAATCAGAAATGTTCAATCTCTTTGAAGAAATTTATAATCAAAATCCTGGATGCAAAGCAGCCAATATAAATAGAGGGCTACAAGTGGGGCTAACACAAGTGTCCATGGGAAATGCTGGCCTAAGGAAATTACTCTTGTCTGCCAGTATTCCTGCCCCTTCCACAAAGGGGATGCAAAAGGTTTCAAACAAAATTTGTAAAGAGATCATACAAGAAAATATTTTGGATATGAGAAGTCGAAGACAAAACCTAAGAGAAATTAATATCGCAAGGGGAAATCCACCTGATATCATTGATGTACAAGGAGATGGTTCATATAATAATCCTTTGTATTCTGGTGTTGGAAAAACTCCATTTCAGCCAACAACACAAGTCTGCTACTTACAGGCTGAAAATGTAACATCAAAGAATGACATTATTGCCTTAACAACTAAAAATAAATTGTGTTCTCATCACATACAACACCAATCAGATGAACTTAATATGACAAACAAGACCTGTGACTGCACTGCAAATATAAGTATGGAAACTAATATTGGTGATGAGGAAACTTGGGCCTCGGAATGTCTTCTCAACCTAAAAGAAGATAATTTTGAAGTGCGAAACATAACAACTGATCCAGATACAAGCAGCTATAGGGCTGCAGTCAACCTTTACAATGAGGGGCTCACTCAGACTATCCCTAAAAACTTTATCGACACCAGACATTTCTCTGAAAACCATAGGAAATATATAAAAAGGTGCCCAAATTTGGTTCACATGATGCCAGGGCTTACCAAAGCTGCTAGACAAAAAATGCGTGACAGGTTTGCCATTGACCTGACTCAGCGGTGTCAGGTGGAGTTTGAAAATGCATTTAATAAACTTAACAGGGATACTGACAGAGTCAAGGGTTGCCTATCATACAGTGTAGATGCTATTGTACAGTGTTACCAGGGAGATCATAGTCTGTGTACTGATAATTGATATGCATGCAAAGGTAACTGGTTGGAGAAAAGTCCATACTTGCCATTTGGTTTTAAAGTGCATGTAACAAAACAGTCTGAGGGCATATTGCGGGATTGTATTAATTATCGTTTGGGACCATTAAATTTGGAAAAAACAAAATTTAACAGTAATACTCAAAAGGTTGAGGCAGCAAACAGGGTTTTAAGGCGTTCATTGCCAAGAAATATAACATGGACAAGAAATTTTCCTGGTAGAGCACACAGTGCAGTGCACTCTTTAAATAATGGGCCTGGGGAATCCATACTAAAACTATGCAATGCAGTTGGTTGTAGAATTTCATCTGGAACTAGGGTTGCTCAAACACTAGCTCAGGAGCAGAAACTTTTTACACAATATAAAGCTTGCAAAAAGTCAAAGGCATTTAAAAGAAGAAGATGTGAGAAAAGAACTTATCTGTATAAATTATATGAAGAATTTCAAGAGAAAAAAAATTGCAAGAAAGGGTTATTGTTGCCAAATGTTAAAAAGAAAAGGGGAAAAGAAGACCATATATATAATAAATTACCAAAGATCACTTAATCCAGCATTTCCTATATGACACAAAGCGGTCTGTGACAACCGAACACCTTCCTTGAGCCCTACAGTGTTCTCTATCCTGGTTTATGGCATGTTGTTCTAGAACTAGATGTTTACTATTTATACATGATTTATTATGACATATATGTGAAATATATAATAGGTGACCACAATCATCCATACGTGGTATATTGTGTTTAAATAAATTATTTTGTCGCATGTATGACAATCTATGAGCAGACTCCACTGATACTGACCCATCTGGCCATACAACTCTCTGTCTGCCATAGCCATCTTTATCAAATGCCGCCCTCCAAAGCCAGCATGTGATTTTTTTCTGAAGATTTTATACATTTTCTATGTAAAAGTCTGTCAATATTAGACCAAAACGTCTCAATATCCATTGTTTTACTAAATGACACTATGACAGTTTAAAAATGGCGCCTAAGTATACTTGTTACTATGGACACACTGTGAAGCTGGTATTACCTTTAGGTATCACGGTACCAATTGTTTTTCCATAGACCTCAATGCTAATGTTTTGTGAAATAAATATACTTTCTATCCTACCTCAGCATGCATATCACCCACTGTCACAGAGAGCAATGTTAGATTGTCAATTTGACAAGGACAGAACCAGGTACTCCATTGCATTTAAGAGAGATAACTCTGCTGGAACTAGACAAGGGTATGAGTTATCTAGTCACAACAGACACATTTTCAGTCATGTGTACCACATTTTCAAAAAATCATAAAAAATACAAAATATGATCTAGATAGGAATTAACATAATCTCACATGTTGCCAAGAGGCTCAACTTTTTTTTAAGCCTAACAGAGAGTACAACTCTTACATAATGCACCAATCACAGCTAGTGTTGTTGTTTATTTCTGAATACAATGTTCCCTACACCTTAATCTCCACCCACCTGGACTTGCGCAATTGGTACCGTTATACCATCTGGATATCTTGTAAAGGGAAGTAACTCTCATTAACTCTCATTTCTCCTGCTAGGTGGCCACCCATATCCTGGATGTTTACCACATAAAGTTTTGCTTGCAACTGTGAATGATGTCTCTGAAGAATCCATTGCAATTTACAAACAATGTTTGACCATCCAGCTTTATTGTCAGTGGGATATTAACAGCATGTCACTTGACAGTTCCTACAGCAACAGCATCCTATGCCCATCAGACCACACTGACCAGCTGGCCAAGCAGCCAGACAACCAGCTGGCCAAGCAGCCAGACAACCAGCTGGCCAAGCAGCCAGTCAACCAGCGGGACCAACTATATCCATGATACTTGTACATGACAAACTGGCATCATATTTGGAGCTGTCCATCTAGTTGGCCAAACTGACCATGCCAGACCAGCATTCTCCCACTGGACCATGCGATATGCTGGACATAACTTGACCAGCCCAACTAGCATATCCAACAGGTAACACCATTTTTAGGCTTGGTGAAGGGATTGACATCATCACTGCTGTATGGAATGTTGCAACCCTGTCTGTAAAGCGTATTGGAGGAGGATTCGGCCTTGCCTGAACATTCTAATCCAACTCGGAATGGACAGACTTCATTTTTAAGGTGGCAGTCTAAGAGAATTTAGCCTCCATCAACAGTCATTGCTATGTACAAAGTCAAGGCCTCAGTGTTGATGAAGATGATAAACAGCCAGCCATTTCCTACATTTGTCAAAAAGACTGCACAGATTACCAGGCAGCTCTTGCATAAAATTTGCAACCCCAGTAATTTGAGTAATTTGCCTGCAACTTTCTTTTAGCACTACCATTGTTTATCACTCATACGTTCTTAGACAACAATATTAATGTAATCCTCTTATCTGCTTCACTCTGTGATAAGTGCGTAGTCAAGTGTTTAATGCCATATAAAAGTTGGCCAGGAACGCATGTATATTTGCTCCCTATGCGACCTAATGCCTTGCGGTCTTGGAGTTCTCCATGCAGGCCCTTATCTCTGTGCAACCCCGTCAGGGGGCGTACCAGAGAAGGGATGATCTTCAACAGAAAGATTGCAGTGGTAATTCTCAGCCACTGCAGCCATTTTTTGTGTGATCACACAAGTTATATACAGCCATATGCCCCAAACTTCTGCAAACAGATTTGGAGAGGGGAGTGAAAACAAGGTTTCTCATCCCTCAAGACTTCTACTAAATTAAATTGTCAATGACATGCTGCCATCCACTGGCAACCCTCCATTTGGCAACAGACTCCTTCTGTCCCACCAGATTTAGATCATCCTATTTCCAGCAAAACTCTCTGGCCATCCAAGTTGTTTCAGAGTAGTTTCAGATCACATTCATCCAGCCACCTCCACATTCATCCTCCTTCATGATGGAAATCCCAAGCAATCAAACTTTTCCTGGTTTTGAAAAACTAGCAGAAAATTGAGAATTATCATAGACTTTAGCAGTTTATTACTGGCCAAAAGTTGAAGATGGCATTTGCAAGGTCTGTCCATCTGTCAGTGGGACAGGACTATACATGGTGAGTCTTGGCCTGTCTAACCCTTCCAGTAGGCTTCAGTCTAAGCCAATGGACCTTCACCAAGATGTTGGACTGGGCCATATCACACTTCATGATGTCCTCTTTCACATCAATGGTGGCACACCTAAATGATTTACTGCAAATATATTCAGTAAGTTTGGTTTTGGTTCATGATGTAAACAAACTTCTCTACCTCATTCACAGTTTAGTGTGGATAGTTACTGTAGAGAATTCAGGTCTGGTCCTTCCTGAACACTATTCTTCCTCCCAATGCATTGATAGTATAATTTTGGTGTTGGTGAAGGCATCCATCAGGACATTTATTTTGGTGAATGAGTTTCTTCAACTTCAATGCCCATTACATGTGGTAGTGGACCTGTTATACATTGGCTACCATTACATGACTATGCCTTCTGCAAATGGCCCGGCTGTCACTGGGTGCATGATCATATGTCATTAAAATGACCAGATTATGACCTCAATCAAATGCTTCATGCTTCATTGGCAAGACAGGTTGTGGCTAGTGGAAGAAATACTTTCAGAAACCCTACAACAGGAAATCACAATTTAATTAGACACCATTTTGTCAGGTTTTGGTGTACACCTGCTATCAGACTTTGTGAATGTCAGTAGCAAGTGGACACTGCAAGTAAAGGCTCTTCACTTCAGTCTAAGGCATATGAAGATGAGTCTCAGTGCTTCCTATGCTTGGTTTGAATGCATCAAAGGAAGACAGTTTTGACAGTGTTGGACAATCCATGAACTACCTCTCAAACAAGTAAGTGTGAAATCACTTGACCGTTGCATTAAGGTATGGGACTACCTTCTTTCATGTGCCTAATATTATATAAACATACTAGTCAACACTTCTCATGCTGGCTCAATGTTCAGGCTAAGTCATTATTATGGACAGGCAAACTACTTCATATGGAGTGGTTTTTCCTTTTGTCCATTAAGTCTGTGCCCAGTGGGACTGACCAGAGCTAGACCTGTTCATGAACAACAAACTGCCCACCTTCATGTCTCCATTCCCAGACCCAGAGGCATGAGCCATCAATGGACTTTCAGTCAGTTTGGAGGCATTATTGGCATATGCTTTTCCTCGAGTAGTTCTGATACCAAAACTATTCCAGAAAATGGGTGGCAGGGACTGCAAAATTGTTTTGATTGATTCTGATTGGACAGATGCTAGATCATCTGTCTGCTTGATCTAGCAATGGACATACTTACAAAAACCAGTGATCCACATGCTGACGATACAAATGATGCAACATGGTTTAAAGAATACAGGTTACTGTCAATAGGCAATGAATAAATAATTATCCCCATTCTCTCTTTAATCCAATCAGCAATACTGAACTACTGGGTATGCACTCTCAGATGCTATCTGATGTGAGCAGAGAATGTCTTCATGGGTTGTTAAAGGCTCCTCCTATGTGCATCGAGAATGTTGTCAGTGGTTGTTAAAGGCTCCATCAACTGGTTAAGGCATGAACGCAAGACATGAACCAACAAGCATTGTTTGCTGTGCTAAAAGCATTTAAGTGATCACCGCAGAAACTTTTGAATGTAAAGCAATAACCAGATGGGGGATTCCACTGTTATCACCCACTCACATATAAAAATCTATAATCTTCAGTTGTACTAACTTCACATTAAGAGAATTCATCCTTTCAGTGGTGCAGTCATTATACTCCTTCAGGGTGTCATGGCAGGTTGGATGCTGAAGCATTTCCTCTTCCTGTCCATTCTCCTAATGCGATCAGGTACCGCATTTGATGGAGAAAGGAAATTTCTAAGTAAATTATATATCTTTGAAAATACTTACCCAGTCAATCCCTCACTCCCACTCCTGCCTATCATTGGGAAATGCAAGCATCCAGTTACAGGTTTCACTTAAGCTTAAACTAGTAAACATCCAGTATATAAGTGGCCACCTTTTGAGAACAAAAACAAAATTTTTCACAATATAAACTTTGGGTTGGGCCACCCAAATGTTTTTAAAAATAATGACCATGTTCAAAATTAAAATGGAATTTTGTATAATTTGCAGTGACAAGACAAACATTTTATCATTGAATTGTCCCTCTAGGTAGCTATAGCAGGTGTCCTGAATTCTGTCAATAAAATTCCATAGTTGTATGTTAGGTAATTGCTGTTGTTAAGATGTCACACTAATCCACATTGAGTGATGGATAATTGCTGTTGTTAAAAGGTCACACTAATCTACACTGAGTGATGGATAATTGCTGTTCTTAAATAGGTCACACTAATCCACATTGAGTGATGGATAATTGCTGTTGTTAAGAGGTCACACTAATCCACATTGAGTGATGGATAATTGCTGTTGTTAAGAGGTCACACTAATCCACACTGAGTGATGGATAATTGCTGTTCTTAAAGAGGTCACACTAATCCACACTGAGTGATGGATAATTGCTGTTGTTAAGAGGTCACACCAATCCACACTGAGTGATGGATAATTGCTGTTGTTAAGAGGTCACACTAATCCACACTGAGTGATGGATAATTGCTGTTCTTAAAGAGGTCACACTAATCCACATTGAGTGATGGATAATTGCTGTTGTTAAGAGGTCACACTAATCCACACTGAGTGATGGATAATTGCTGTTCTTAAAGAGGTCACACTAATCCACATTGAGTGATGGATAATTGCTGTTGTTAAGAGGTCACACTAATCCACACTGAGTGATGGATAATTGCTGTTCTTAAAGAGGTCACACTAATCCACATTGAGTGATGGATAATTGCTGTTGTTAAGAGGTCACACCAATCCAGACTGAGTGATGGATAACTGCTGTCGTTAAGAGGTCACACCAATCCACATTGTGTAATGGATAATTGCTGTTCTTAAGAGGTCACACAAATCCACATTTGTCTACTACCCTTGATCTAATTAAGTAATTACAGTAATTACTAGACCTTATTGTGAACCCATAATGAAACAAGACTCTTGAATGTTTTTCTTTTGTCAACACACTGACAAATTGTGGCGTCATCATTTGTTAGATGAAAAAATTATTTTAGGTGGTTTGTATGAGAACGAATGTGCATTTTATTCACCTTAATTATTTATGAGATTTTCATTTCAGGAAAGGTTCCTTTTCTTCAGCTGGGTGCTTTTTTAATTTCTGAAGTGGAGCCCATTATAGCTGCAGTGAAAACTAGGGTATGTATGAGGTCTCACCCAAAATTGACTATTACATCATTGCTACCATTCAGCCATCTAGAAAGATTCATTTAAAGAAGTGTTTAGTAGCATGTTTATCCCTTAGATTTTTTACCAGAATGGTGAGTACAATATTTTTTTTCCTGCCATTTATGCTTTAGGGTTAAATGTTTATTGCAAATAAAATGTTAACATCTGTTCTGAAGATTTGCTGGTATTATTTTCAGAAATTCTGTGATAACAGAATTGGAAACTATTGGTCCAATTTTGAGGAGTAAGGCTTGAGTAAACCAAATGTTTTTACATTATGAAAACAGTAATCTTGCCTGTTCTGGCCCATGTGTTACAATTATGGATGAGGCCCATGTGTTACAATTATATATGAGGCTTTTCAAGAACTCTGGTTATACATTTAGTAACTTCTATATTCTCTTTACTAAGTTTCATTATTATTATTATTATTATTATTATTATTATTATTATTATTATTATTATTGTTGTTGTTGTTGTTGTCACTAATCCTCATCATCAATTTGACCACACCATTTTTAGACCACCACGAAGGATGTTGGGAGGTGATATATTATTTTGTGCTTGTGTTCACTTGTTCATTATGTCCTCTATATGTTGTGCGCTATTTTGCCATCACTTTTGAAAATTATTTTGTGGAGGGTAACAAGACTTGGTCCACATGACCTTATCTTCACATATGAATGACTTTAAATGTGTTTCAGCTGTTCATTCATTACACTCTTAGCATCTTGGAACTTATCTCACCTACATTGTTGAAATGGAGGGTAACTTAGCCATACAAAAACTTGGTAGCTGTGACCTGATCTTCACACATGAATGACTTTAAATATATATTTCAGCTGTTTGTTTATTGCGCTCTGAGTATCTTGAATGTTATTTAACCTTCATTCATGAAATTTGCTACGTAAATATTCCTATAGAAGACCACTCTGGTGGCCTAGTGGTTATAGCATCCATCTTGGATATGGGAGGTTGCAGGTTCAAATCCTGGCCGAGTCATGCCAGATACTTATAAAAATGGTATTAACAGCTGCCTCGCTAGGTGCTCAGAGGTTATGATTGGTTGGCCTGGTGTCATGATAATAGGAGTGGGTGGGACATCATGCTACATGTCTGTGGCATGATGCCCCTGTCATGTTGCAGACATCATAGCGATATGACTGGAAAATTGTTAAAGCTACGTTAGATAACTAAATCACACACACATTCTTGTAGAACATAAACTAAACAATGAAAAAACTAGATCCGTGTGACCCAATTTTCATTACATCATCAAGATCTTTTCTTTGACCATATTTTGCTGACACTTTTGAAAATTGTTATACAAATGTGGCCAAAGTTTTGAACATGACTTCTGTATATTTGGATACTTGTTATACCCTCAATATCTTGGATCCTGTTTCACCTGAAATTAATATGTAGATACAACCCAATTCAGCCATATGAAAACTAGGTCAGTGTGATGTAGTTATGGTATTTAAGCTACTTGTGTTATATTCAGCAATCTTTTCACTACATCTCAGAATTTTGGACACAGTTTTGACTACATTCACGACATTTGGTATGTGGATTCATCTCAATAATGTTTATTCAGCCAAAGCAAAAATGAGACCCTGATACATAGCTTAATGACAGCTGTTCATTTGTTACATTCTCAGTGTCTTAGACCTTATTTCACCTGCATTCATGAAGTTATACTGAACCTTGGTCAGTGTGCTTCAGTGACATAAATTATCAGCTATTTGTGCATTACATTCTCAAAATATTACACCCAGGTTTACCTATGAAAATAAATGAGAATGTCTCAGAGTAATTACCTTTAAGAATGATCTGAGCTTCTTTAATGAATGGTTACTTAAAGTTAAAAAGAGCACTTTTGCAGAAACATGCACTGCTTGAATATGCATTCATGACTTGGTTTCAGACTTCTGCAGTTAACTGTCTTGTTGTTTGTTATTTGTGAAATCTAAAATCACTTGTCACTATGTCTTAGTAACCATACAGCTTCATTCTTGTCTTCCTGTGGGTTTTCACCATGCCTAATAACCATGCAGCTTCATTCATTTCTCACCATGCATCAATAATTACGTAGCTCCACTCAGTTCTCACCATGCCTTAATAATCATGCGGCTTCATTCTTGTCCTCCCCAGGGATTTCACCTGAGTGCTGACCTGACGGATATTCAGAAATCAGAGCTGAAGGCATACATTGCCCTGATTGATAACGTCCTTGTCAGTGCTGAGTTGTATTTGGCATGGCTGCACCCAGAAACAGTGGAACAGGTGAGAGAGAGAGAGAGAGAGAGGAGTTTGGCTATGGAGCTAAAAATTTGTCCCATGCATGAGTGAGATGATTTGGTGATGTCCTTATAAGTGTATTTTGTTTAAACACCACATTCATTGGAATCATTGTTACTTTGAATGTCAGATTTATGACTCTGTGTTAAAGTTTCTCCATCAAATACAGTTACATTAATGTTAGGAATTACTTCTGCTACCACCTGAATCCAGCCTTCCCATAGTCTTGTAAAGTCTCTCTGTCTGTACTTTGTAATGGCAAAGAGAAGTAACTAGTACATATTATTTCCCCTTATCCAACTATGTGGTGCTCAGTCTAACAGATATCACCAGTTTTAGCATTCACAGCCAACTGTCAGCACTATTCCAAGAATCATTGGGTTTAAATTTTTTCTGTTACCCATCCATTTGGTGGTACAGTAAGTCAAACAATCAAATTGTGTAGTGTACACTACATTTGTATGCATTTTGGTGAAATTTCAGATATTTTTTGTGATTCTGTTACCGCTTCATATAAAATGTGTTTACATTGGGAACACCATAGTTACAGCTACATAGTACACCTCTCCCTCGATAACTCACACACAATGGGGTCCACAAACATAGATCACACTATAAGCGAGGGTGCGAGTTACCAAGGGACCTCTAGAAATTGAAAAAAATCAGCTTAGACATCGAGAAAACTGGGGGCGGGGGGGGCGGGGTAGGTAACTGGGCTCTTTAATGACTGAATCTTCATATTACAATCATGTCAATAATAATTCTTAAAAAATGCACTCTTTCTAATGAAGTTGTTCGTTTTTCTGTATAAATAACATTTATTGTCCAACATGTGAAAGCTCATTCCAACTGGTTTCAACAACCATCATGTGTATGTGAAAATGTGTATTATGTCACTGCTTTTTGTTTTGTTGATTAGTCTGGTTCCTGAAGTGGTATGAAATGGTATACTACCAAGTCGGGAGTCAAAGTAGCAGGGAACTAGACTAACTTTCAATACACCACCAAACAAAATTCCTTTTTTTCAAAAACTAGCTACATTTATTTTGTGAGACAATCGGCTACGTCAGAACTCAATGTTTGTATTGTTCATTTAGTATAATATTGATGTTGTGATTTCATTGGAAGTAATAGTGAAACATCTTATGTTACGTGTCTAGGCTTGTACAAAAGTAACAAGAAAAGAGTGAAGCCAACAAGCTTTGTAAAATTTAACAAAAGAATTTATTTCCCTAGAAAAACAAGGTAAAAATAAGAAAAAGGACTTACGGTTTATGAATCAAATCCAAAACTAATTCAAGAATTAAAAAATATAAGTTCTATTAATGAAAAGTCCTAAATGAATCACAGTTCGAATCTCGATGAAATTCCAAGATGGAAGGTGATGACATCTTCGATAACCTTCAAAGTGTTGCCGTGTCAGCAGTTCCTTGTTGAATCACAAAGATTAATATTCCAGTTTGGAATTCCTGAATAAATTTTGATAAATGCCTTTGTCCAAGAATTCTGATGAACACTATTATTTTCCAGGGAAAATAAATTACTAATTCCAGAAAATAAGAATTCAACTCAAACTGGTCACAACAAAACATCTTTGAGCTTCAAAGGTTTAAAAGCCAGCTGGCTATTTCTCCTCAAAAAAACGACTATACAGCAAATTAAGACATAAAATAGATTCTCGTATGAGGTCACGTGACCACCTTCTAGTGAACAACATAGAAACATTACATGCCTTAAATCACATACTCTAGTATACCCTAAGGTAAAATTCAGTGATTCCCACCCTGGAAATGAATTTTTTAAAAAAAGTTATTTACTTCAGAACTGTAACTGGTACTGAATCTAGATCACCAAAAGATACAATGTTTCAAACTGCTGGCTTGTTTATCAGGCAGACAGAACTGAATTGAGTTACTAAAAAAAAAAATCAAATCCAGTAGACAAAATTGTCATTACAATAACATGTAATGAAATAAAATAAATATAAACAAATTTAAAACTAACAAACAAGTAATTAAATTACATATACATAACACTTATCATCCTTGAGATATCTATAAGTGCCAGTTCAGGAATTATCTGAAATTCACTTGCCCACAGTGGTCCGTATCTGTGAAACCAAAGCTCTTTTATCGAAGTATTCATTTCGCTTGGTTGCCTTGCTATCTTTGATCACAGATATGAATGAGTCGGTTAATTTAAGGTAGTTTAATTATGTTACATACACAATAACATTTACAGCAGCGTTCAATTGATCAACTGAAGTGAGTTCACCCTACATATGACCGGGGCTGCTGGAATTTAAGTATGTAGGATTTGCAGACCTTTTAACTTTTCTTTTATTCCACCTCCTTTATTTGATTCAAAAGACATAATTAACTTGATAATGCAAAGGAGGCCAGCTTTTAATTCAGTACAGCAATACAATAAATACTTCTACAAGTCAGTTATCAAAACACTGCACTTAATTAGGTTCTCAGAATCACTTGCAAACATAGCTATACGGTAGATTGACACATTTTACATTTAAATAAACATTGCAATTACGTAGATTATACTTGAGAGGAACTAAAAAACAATTAATAAAAATTATTTAATTGGCATTTAAATATTAATGTTCTGCCTGCACAAGGTGTATGTGACATTTTCATTAATCAAAATTTCCTTGAATATCTTTAATTATGGGGTACTAAGAATGTCGTTTGGAAAGAAAATGTAACCAATTATATAGCTTCTTATTAAAAGTTGATAATTTCAAACAGTTGATTAAAATTTCCAGGTCCTATCTACCGTTTTCGACCATAATACAAGCGATATATCAGCATTTTAGTTACCAATTTTGATTGCAATTTTCTTCAAGTTCAAGAAATAGGGATCAATTTTTTTAAATATTTTCTGGTTTAAATAATGGGATCCATGTCTGGGCCTGCATTATAAGTGGGTTCATGAGTTATCAGGGCACGAGTTATCAAGGGAGTGGTGTACCACAGTACATTTGTTCTTGTTCATTAGTTCACCTGTTAGCACATATCTCCGATATGTTGATAATGCTATCAGTATATATCTAATTCTTGTTTCGTTTTGTCCTTCATAAATTTGGTTGGTGGCTATTTTCATTTTTCTGTTCACAAACTGTTGATTTAAGATGTCTACCAAAAACATACATTCATATTTTGATTTTCTGTAGCTGTTATCTCACACATATTTATGCCTGGTGTGTGTTTGTTCTTTGTATTTTCTGACTGTTTGCAATCACATGGCTGTTAAATGTGAAAAATGCAGGCTTTTTAATGTCATGGAAGACAGACATAAATCCTGCTGCACCTGCACTTAATGGTCATTATCCAAAAACCTGTAAGGTGTGGCTTTTGTAGACAGATGACGTATAGTTAGAAGTTCTACAAAAACAGCTCAAAGGCAAGGAATAAAAATCCAATTTGAATAAAAGCATTATAAGTTTACACCCTCTCTTAACTAGACACTGGAGGAAGAGGACCCTCAAGTATGCTGCTATTTTGAGTCTCCTGATCCTACCATGGAGGGAACTGAATTCAGTTTCAAAGCTCCCAATGAAGAAATTTTATGTATCTTACCCTTTATGGAATGACAGTCACTGCCAGTTACATTTGGCTCAACCCCGGCCCTTGGGCTTTTACCCAAATAATGGATTCCATCATCACCATTTTTCAGATGACTTCCTCATACAGGATGTTCGTGTATCTATACATACAACCTTCTCAACATGTTTTGAATCTTCCAAACATTTATCATGGTGAGTGACTGCCTTTAATGCCTTGGCCTCTTCAATGTGACAGTCAATCTCATTAATCTAGGCTGCTCTACATGCACCCATTGTTGATCGCCCTTCTTTCTCAGTGACATCCACTTTCTTGTATTTTAGATCAGCAGATAAAGTAAATCAGTGACTTCTTGATTCAGTGGCAGGACAGAGAATGGCTAGTGTCAGAAATTCTGTTTGAAGCCCTGCAAAGGTCATGCTCTGCTCAGACACAAGCTTGTCTGGTTGGAAGGCACATTTACTACTGGACTTCAGGATGGTCAGTGGCAAGTGAACACAGCAAAAGAGAATCCTTTATATCAACCTTTTGGAAATGATGGCAATCTTCAAAGCCTCCCTTGTTTGGCAAGATGGTCTTTATTAAAAAACAGTCCAAATAATGTCAGACAATTCAGTGGTTGTCAATTACCATTGGAAATGAGATGAACAATGTCACCACAACATGTGGATGTGGGACTACCTTCATCCCAATATCAAATAAGCTTTTAGGTACTACACATTCTGGCTTGCTCAATGTCCTGGCCAATTCTCTATTAAGGAGGGGATAGCTGGTGCAGCCAGTGTTCTCTCCATCCATCTTTCATCAAGTGTGCAACTCGGGGGATGGGTGTGGGTGGGGTGTGGTTTACCAATTATAGCCTGTATGTGACACAGTGGAAAAACAAGCTTCCCACCTTCATCTCCCCATTCCTGGATCTGAATGAATGGCTATCAATGCCTTTTCAGTTGACTGGGAGGGAATCTGGGCCTATGCGTTCCCCTCCAGTAGTCCAGATTTTGTAGTTAATCTAGAAAATGAGGGGCCCAGATTGCAAGATTTCTCAAAATTGCTAAAAAAAACTTGATCTGTCTTGACCTTGCTTGCTGACCCTGTTCCCAAAGTGGAATCTATCATGGGTCTTGACAAAGATCAACTTTTCTAAGTTCAAACCTTTGTTCACTGTCCTGCTGAAAACAAGTATCATGCAAGACATCTTTCCTGATAGCCTTGACTTAAGCATTGAGATTAAGTGAGTTCCGTGCTCAGTCGGAAGATCTGAACTACCTACAGTTTCATTGTGATGGCTTAGTTGTTTTAGATGACATAGTCAAGTTTCATTGCTAAGAACAAGCTTCTGTCAACTGACATCCAGAAAATAATTTTATGGTCCCTCTTATTGTTCAGACCTTTGAGAGAGACAAAGTTACAGGACCTGGTACATGCTCTCTGAATCTGTCTTAAGCGCACAAAGTTCATCTGGTCTGGACTTCACTCTAAAAGCAGGGAAAATAGGACATAATCCAAGAAACGGTATCATCCTGGCAAAAGGGAATCATTGTGTCATCATACTCTGATCTCTCACAGGAACAGATATGTCTGATGAGAATTTCAGCTCATGAAATACAAGCAATTTCTGTGAGTCTTGCCTTTCAACCCAATGTCTCATTTAATTATATAATGGAATCAGTTGGTTGGCATGCCAAGTCTACATTTTCCTCTTTTTCTTGCATGATATATAGCCTAACAAAATACAGAGATTATTCTAGTTGGTTCTGTCATTGCTGCCCACACCACCCGTTACATAGCTGCATCCTCAGGTAGAACATCTAAGCTTTTGCTGGACTTGCCTGAAAAAAAACAGTTTGTTTTGCAATTACTTGTCAAGTGTGAGAGTCCACTGGATTTTATACATGTATACGCACTTATATTCAGTTGTGTCAGCTATCATTTGGAAAGTTTTACCATTAAAATTAGGGAGTTCTTTTGACCCTACAGGGAACTTTTAGGTAGACATCGGATGTTTAGCATTTCCTCCTCCTCTTAACGTATTCTCCTAATGTTAATGTAATTGGGTAATGTGTTTTTCAGAGAAAGGAAATTACTGTATTTATAAATTTCCTTTCTTGGTAAAATACAGTTGTGTCAGGAGTAGCATGTGTTCAGAAGATAGCAGAAGTAGTTTCTGATGTTAATGTAATTGGGTAAGTATATTTGGAGAAACATTATTTGCCATAAAATTCCTTTCTGTGAGCCAGATTCTGTGGTTTGCACCATAACTTAATGCACATTTGAGACTTTATTTCTTGGGAACTATTATGTCATTGTTAATATTTTTTCTTAAAGTTTTGTGTTAAAGTTTTTATGAGTCAGGTTCAGTGGGTTTATCATACCTCATTACACTGAGACACTGCATTGATTTGGAACCAAGATATCAGCATCATGTTTGATGTTAAAATTTTGTGTAAAAGATTTTACTATTCAGATTCAGTGAGTTATATCATAGTTTAGAGCATAGTTGAGAAACAATGCTTTATTATTTAAATATAGGGATACGTTATTATTCAAGACCAGTGCATATAAATGATTGTTTTTACATTACAGAATCAAATTAACTTATTTTCTATGCAAAGATATGCAGTAAATACAGATGCAGCCTTCATAAAAATGAACAAAGTATGAAAATTTGTGTCTCTGTCAAAATACATCTCCAAGACACTGTTCTGTTTAACAGTAAGCTATACTTAGCCAGACATTTGTACAGGTTTGGATGACACAAAATAAATACTTCATGATACATCACTAATATGGTCAGGGACCTGTTCATAATTTCAGTAATACATCATTCGACAATCAGTAGGCCCTTTTTAAATTCACGCCATATTTGAGGAGTAGATTTAATCTTTTTTTAGGTAACGAAACCTAGATATGGCAGTGTTTATTGCTGGCCTCTAAATTTGATTTTACCCTGGAGAAAGCAGAGAGAAGTAAAACTCAAACTGCGCACTTTGGAATGGGCAGAC
Organism: Megalonaias nervosa; assembly: GCA_016617855.1. Lineage (NCBI taxonomy): Eukaryota > Metazoa > Mollusca > Bivalvia > Unionida > Unionidae > Megalonaias > Megalonaias nervosa. The sequence continues at coordinate 42,133 of JAECUM010013508.1, read as the reverse complement.
AAAACAATGGAAGAGGTAACTTTTGGATGTTAGCACTGAAAAAATGTGTCCATAACTTGTCATTTTTTGGAATAATTCTGTTTGATAAATTCTACAGAATGCAATTGTTGAGTTTATTTTATTTAATGACTTATATTTTTTGTCAGTGACAATGTCACAGGAACTGTGAACTCTAAAATAATAAGCAATTTCCTGATTATATACAGTATAACATTAGTTTTATACAAGCTGTTCCAATGTACAATTATGGTATTAGTTTTATACGAGCTGTTCCTGTGTACAGTATAGCATTAGTTCTATACAAGTTCTTCCTATGTACAATATAATGTTCATTAGTTTTATACAAGCTCTTCCTATGTACAATATAATGTTCATTAGTTGTTCATTGGTTTTATACGAGCTCTTCCTATGTACAGTATAATGTTCATTAGTTATATACAAGCTCTTCCTGTGTACAATATAATGTTCATTAGTTGTTCATTAGTTTTATACAAGCTCTTCCTATGTACAATATAATGTTCGTTAGTTATATACAAGCTCTTCCTATGTACAATATAATGTTCATTAGTTGTTCATTAGTTTTATACAAGCTCTTCCTATGTACAATATAATGTTTATTAGTTGTTAATTAGTTTTATACAAGCTCTTCCTATGTACAGTATAATATTTGTTAGTTATATACAAGCTCTTCCTATGTACAATATAATGTTCATTAGTTATATACAAATTCTTCCTATGTACAATATAATGTTCATTAGTTGTTCATTAGTTTTATACGAGCTCTTCCTATGTACAATATAATGTTCGTTAGTTTTATACAAGCTCTTCCTATGTACAATATAATGTTCATTAGTTTTATATGAGCTCTTCCTATGTACAATATAATGTTCGTTAGTTTTATACAAGCTCTTCCTATTTAAATTATCTGATCAACTTGACCTCAGAAATGGACAAGATTTTTTGTATGATAAATAGTTTCCTTCATTAAACATTGTAATAAAGTAAATTGCAATCCAGTTTTATGCAGCCAGCCTGTAAATCTGCCTGTTTGTTGGGTAATAGAGAGAAATCTCTACTGTAGGTCTGTCACATTTTATATGATGATAATAATAATAATATAGTCTGTACTCCATTAGATTATAGCAACTGCTCCTCGTCTTAAATAGATTTGCTTAGATAATCCATGGATAAATAGATTTGCTTAGATAATCCATGGATAAATTGAATATTAGAGAACATGAAGATAAATATCAGAATGTTAAATAATAAAAGAAGCAACACAGTGTTAAGACCATAACCATTATTCCTAACTGTGGAAATCATTAATAAAATAGAACTTAATAATGTTAACATACCATGTGTACTCACTTTTAAGTTGACTCGACTATAAGTCAACCTTCCTCATTTCAGGGCTACAAAAGACTAATTTCTCTTTGACCCTTTTATAAGACAGAATGATAGATAAGATAAATAAAGACAAAATCAATGTTAGGTACAGCTATATTATTGAGCGGGATTTATTATAAATAAATTGACAACTTATAACTTGTCTACCTTCATATAATAAAATCCATTAAAATCCATAATGCTTGACCTTTTAAATCTATGTATATGATAAATCTATGAATTGAGTTCTAGGACACATACCAGTATATAAATCCTTTAGGCTGTAATGGCAGCATCCTCTTTGTTTTCCCATGTGACAGCCCTTTGCTCTAGCCATGAATTCTATACTTGATCAGTGCCAAGTAACAGAGGGTGGTAATTGGAACTCCCTGTCATCTTGCTGCACAGGTGACACATGTTTAATTGCATCCTTTAATAGATTAAACAGACTGTATGATTGAATTTTCACAGAGCCCAAGCTCTGTCTCTACATAATGTCCTGCATATGAAAGAAAAGACCAGGAATTGGAGTTGGACAGTATTTATGCTGATTGGACAATGATGGGGCATTTCAGAACTTTATTTGGTCACTCATACAATGAGGATGAATTCTTGGGCTTTATACCGATTTTATAACATGACGATGGTCACGTGTAAGGTGTGAATTTATTTGTGACATGTTCCACTCAGTAATATTATTGCATTTTACATTGCTTTTGTCTTTATTTTTTCGTATCTATATATCCATCCAGTTTGGCTTGTTCATTTTTCCAAAGTGCATCTCTGACTCACTGATGACAGGTCACCCCATCAGATAGATCTCACTTGCAAAATACATCCCAAAACTTATAGGTGTGTCAAATAGAAACTAGCTTTTGAAGCCCTAAAAAATGGGGGCAGTGGCAACTTATAATAGATTATATATGGTAATTCTAGGGCTTATACATGAATGGTAATTTATGGATTAGATATGGATTTTAAATTTCAGGATTAGATATGGATAGTAAATTTAAGGATTAGACATGGATGGTAAATTTAAGGATTGGATATGGATGGTAAATTTAAGGATTAGATTAGGTGGTAAATTTAAGGACTAGATATGGGTGGTAAATTTAAGGATTAGATATTGGTGGTAAATTTAAGGATTAGATATGGGTGGTAAATTTAAGGACTAGATATGGGTGGTAAATTTAAGGATTAGATATGGATGGTAAATTTAAGAGTTAAATTAGGGTGGTAAATTTAAGGATTAGATACGAATGGTAAATTTAAGGATCATATTAGGTTGGTAAATTTAAGGACTAGATATGGATGGTAAATTTAAGGATTAGATAAGATGGTAAATTTAAGGACTAGATATGGATGGTAAATTTAAGGATTAGATTAGGGTGGTAAATATAAGGACTAGATATGGATGGTAAATTTAAGGATTAGATAAGGTGGTAAGTTTAAGGACTAGATATGGGTGGTGAATTTAAGGATTCAATTAGGGTGGTAAATTTAAGGACTAGATATGGGTGGTAAATTTAAGGATTAGACATGGATGGTAAATTTAAGGATTAGATATGGATGGTAAATTTATGGATTAGACATGGATGGTAAATTTAAGGATTATATATGGTGGTAAATTTAAGGATTAGACATGGATGGTAAATTTAAGGATTAGTTATGGATGGTAAATTTAAGGATTAGACATGGATGGTAAATTTAAGGATTAGAGTAGGGTGCTAAATTTAAGGATTAGATACAGATGAGAAATTTAAGGATTATATATGGATGGTAAATTAAGGAATAGATGTGGGTGGTAAATTTAAGGATTAAATATGGGTGGTAAATTTAAGGATTAGATATGGGTGGTAAAAAAAAGGATTAAATATGGGTGGTAAATTTAAGGACGAGATATGGATGGTAAATTTAAGGATTAGATATGGATTTCAAATTTCAGGATTAGATATGGATGGTAAGGACTACACATGGATGATAAATTTAAGGATTAGATATGGATGGTAAATTTAAGGATTAAATATGGATGGTAAATTTAAGGATTAGATTAGGTTGGTAAATTTAAGGACTAGATATGGATAGTAAATTTAAGGATTAGATAATGAGTGGTAAATTTAAGGATTAGATAAGGTGGTAAGTTTAAGGACTAGATATGGGTGGTAAATTTAAGGATTAGATTAGGGTGGTAAATTTAAGGATTAGATATGGGTGGTAAATTTAAGGATTACACATGGATAATAAATTTAAGGATTAGACATGGATGGTAAATTTAAGGATTATATTTGGGTGGTAAATTTAACACTTAGACATGGATGGTAAATTTAAGGATTAGACATAGATGGTAAATTTAAGGATTAGATATGGATGGTAAATTTAAGGATTAGACATGGATGGTAAATTTAAGGATTAGATATGGATGGTAAAGTTAAGGATTAGACATGAATGGTAAATTTAAGGAGTAGACATGGATGGTAAATTTAAGGATTAGACATGGATGGTAAATTTAAGAATTAGATTGGGGTGGTAAATTTAAGGACTAGATATGGATGGTAAATTTAATGATTAGACATGGTGGTAAATTTAAGGACTAGATATGGGTGGTAAATTTAAGGATTAGATTAGGGTGGTAAATTTAAGGATTAGATATGGTTGGTAAATTCAAGGATTAGACATGGATGGTAAATTTAAGGATTAGATATGGATAGTAAATTTAAGGATTAGATTAGGGTGGTAAATTTAAGGACTAGATATGAGCAGTAAATTTAAGGATTTGATATGGGTGGTAAATTTAAGGATTCGATATGGGTGGTAAATTTAAGGATTTGGTATGGGTAGTAAAAAATTTAAGGATAATATCTTACAGTAATGCAGAGACTTATATATTGACAGTAAGTTTTCCTACCATTTAATATTTAGTGCATTGTCAGTCTTAAAAATTAACATTATTTTTTATCCTAAATTTTGTATAGAGAACTTTTCTCGTATTACAGTATTTAAAGTTTAGGTACCTGAGAAAATAATAAATATTTTTTCTGTTATTATTTGTTCATCAGCAAAATAATTAATTAAAAGTGTTCAAAATATTATCAATAAGACAATACATGTTTTTTTTTATTCAGGTGTGTGAGGAAGTGCATACATGTTGTCGAGCTTTGTCTGAGAGACTGGAAAAACAGCAGTTCTTCTTTGGAAACAAGTGAGTTGTTGTTACTCTTATGCCACCCTATAAAAAGTTGGTATGTTTCCATACTTTTTTTCCATCCATCTGTCCATTCATCCACTTTTCCATCTTTCTTTCCATCAGGTCATCTGTCTCTCACACTTTCTCCTCTCACATCATTATGCAGATTTGCACCAGAATTGTTAACACAAGAAAACATTGATTCTGCCAACTTGTCAACAGATGCAGATTTAGTTCTGGATTGTTGGCCTTTTGGATTGGTAATTAATTTATAAACAATAAATCATACTTCTTGGGAACAGTGTATTTTAATAATTAATGCAGTCAGAATTGGATTGATTGGAAAATATAATACTGTATAAAAATATCCTGCTGTATGTTTCAGTTTACTGACATTGTAGGAAGTACTTGAGGAGTATAATTTTTTTGCTCTGGCCTTACAGTGCATGTGCTTGACTCTAGGAGCAGATGTACAGAAATTGTTGTGTATAATTTGCATATTTGTGTAACATTTCTTTTCTTTAAACACAGTGGAAAGACACCCTGGGTAATGGTGGGGTGGTATTTTCTTTAAACACGGTGGAAAGACACCCCTGGGTAATGGTGGGGTGGTATTTTCTTTAAACACAGTGGAAAGACACCCTGGGTGATGGTGGGGTGGTATTTTCTTTAAACACAGTGGAAAGACACCATCAGTAATGGTGGGGTGGTATTTTCTTTAAAAACAGTGGAAAGACACCATGGGTAATGGTGGGGTGGTATTTTCTTTAAACACAGTGGAAAGACACCATGGGTAATGGTGGGGTGGTATTTTCTTTAAACACAGTGGAAAGACACCCCTGGGTAATGGTGGGGTGGTATTTTCTTTAAACACAGTGGAAAGACACCCTGGGTAATGGTGGGGTGGTATTTTCTTTAAACACAGTGGAAAGACACCATGGGTAATGGTGAGCATGAATAAGATACACTATTAAACACTTTCCAAAATAAATGTGTTTTGTGTAACTTGGTTTCATTCTTGTAAAATGTTTAGGATTTTGATTATGCAGGTGAGGGAATATCATTGAATAGAGTAGAAAGTAGTATTCTAACAAATTTGAGCTGAATATGTGCCAACACATTGTTATTTGCCAATGTTATCAGTTGATATCACTGTCTTTACATAGTTGCTGCCATTGTTATCAGTTGATATCACTGTCTTCACATTGTTGTTGCCAGTGTTATCAGTTGATATCACTGTTTTCACATTGTTGCTGCCAATCTTATCAGTTGATATCAATGTCTTTGCATTGTTGCTGCCAATGTTGTCAGTGGGAATATGACACCTCTGCCTTTATATTGTTGCTGCCTGTGTTATCAGTGGGAATTTGATATTACTGTCTTCACATCATTGCTGTCAATGCTATCAGTGGAAGTCTTTCTAGTAGCCCTGCATTTTCCATCTTTTCACTACTATTTTTTATATCAGACATCCTTACTTTTCCTCTGTGTTTTCCCAAATGGCCTTTCTATTCAAAATAGCTTTCTATCACTACTTTGTTAATTCTTTGTTGAAAATGTCTGTGATGTGAAGCTGGGTGATTAAGGAGATAAAGGACTCAAGAGATGGCCAGTATGTAAGAACATGCTATTAAGTTTTACCAAAGGCAAGTCCACTGAAGGTTTGCAATGCAAAGTCAGGTCAGGGTTTACAATGCAAGTCAGATGAAGGTTTATGGTGCAAGTCAGGTCAAGGTTTACAAGGCGAGTCAGGTGAAAGATTTACACTGCAAGTCAGATCAAAGTTTACAGTGCAAGTCAGGTAGAGGTTTTATTTTTTCAGTAATTTACGTAAATTCACTTTATTTTTCAGTATACAATATCCCTGTTTGCCCACTTTTTCCCTCCTATTTTGGTCTGCTGGCCATAGACTGGAAGAGCTTATGGGATGGTCTTTTGTCTGTCATCTGTCTGTCTGTTTGCAGAAATTTGTTATTGCTACTCCTTCTAAACTACTTGGAGGACTGATATGAAATTAAACACATTCGTCCCATGGTCTAGTTGGTTGTAAATAAAAATGGTGGTGCTCGGACATCGATTATGGCCCAGCAGTGGCCATCTTGAAAATCTTGTCATCACTACTCTGCCTGAATTGAATTTTCAAATTGACATGGCATTTTGCCAGAAGACGTTTTATGATATTTCATTGGTCCTAATTTAAACTGGTGCTGCTGAGACATCTAATAACGGCAGCCACAACAAATATGTGGAAAGTCTTTATATTGCTACTCATGAATGGATGTTCATATAAACATAGCGTTTTTCACTTAGATATTTATTATGATGTATATGGATGGTCTCAAATTGTGTTGACTGATGTTCAGTATGACTGACATCTTGAAAATATTGTTATCATTAAATCTCCTAAATTTAATGTTATGTTGATATAGAATTTTCACAGGAAGATTTCTTATGCTGTCTGCTGGATCCTAAATGATAATGATAATGCTTTTGCATTCAATATGGCAGCTAGCACAGTCGTCTTAAAATCATGTTATTGCTACTCCTTCTAAATGGATAATCATGTCAGCATGAGTTTTCACTCAAAGATTGATGTCTACTTGGTCAAAAAAATGTTGCCAATCTGATGTTGAATATCACTGCAGCTACTGGTAGCCATCTTGAAAATCTTGTTATTGCTACTTCTGAATTAAACATCATATTGACATGGTTTTGACTGGACTACTTCTTATGTCTACCTCATCCCAAAATGAGAATGATGCAGATCTGATGTCCACTATGCCATACCACAGTGGTCATCTTGACATTTTTGTTATTACTGCTACACTGGATGGATGGTCATATAAGAATTGGCCTTGCACCAGATGACTGTATGTGATGCCCAGTTGGAAAATGGTGTCCATCTAGCATCCAATATGAACATCATGGCAGCCAACCTGGCAAGCTGTTTAGTCTGTTTGGGAAATGCTGTTGACATGGGGTTTTCACCAAAAAGTCTTGTTAGAATGTCTAGTTGGGGCTGAATGAGAATGACACCAATCTGACATCCAACGTAGTCTTCATGGTGGCCATCTTAAAAATCTTTCTATTGCTGCTCCTCCTATCTGCATTGGGTTTTCAGCAAAAGACTTCAAATGATGTCTAGTTCTGCCTAAATGAGAATGGCGCAGATCTTTTTTCCAATTTGGCCACCACATTGGAAAATTTAAAAATCTTGTTGTTGCTAAGAACTATTAGCAATGGTTTGAAAACTCAGCTGTTAAAAAGAAATGGTTTTGTCTTGATTCTCTGGGAGTTCTTTTGGTCCCTTCAAGGGACTCTTAGTTTTGAAAAGGTAGCCCTACTTTATTCCTACTTTTTCATAAAAGGTTACAGTAAAGACTGCAATGGGAATGTGATACTTCTGTTGACATTGTTGCTACAGTGTTTCCCCATAGGAATGTAACACTTTTGTCAACACATTGTTGCTAACAGTGCTGTCAGTAGGAAAGTGACACTTATGTTGACACATTGTTGCAGCTGGTCTTGTGAGTAGGAACATGATACCTGTTTTGCCATTTACAAGTAAAATAACAATATTATGTCCTGCTTACTGTAAGTTGTGATCCCTTTAAATCCAGTTGTGATTTCTGTCAGTTGAGTTGTGATTCCTGTTAATTGAGTTGTGATTTCTGTCAATAAAGTTGTGATTCCTGTCAGTCAAGTTGTAGATGATGTCTGTCAGATTCAGATCTAAAAAAAAACTAAACTCTTTTATAAGATTCTTTGTTTACTTTCAGACCCACAGAACTGGATGCTGTGGTTTTTGGACATTTGTACACTCTCATCACAACAGAACTTCCAAACAAAGCCATTGCAGATGTGATTGACAAGTTTCAGAATTTAGTGGACTTTTGTACTAGGGTTGATCAAATATATTTTAAAGATTTAAACAATGATTATTAATTAAATATAATTATAATCCACATCTGACATAAGTTTTGCTTCTAGATATAGACTTGTGAAATTCAGGTGCATAGAACTGTGAGTTAGTGCTTCAGATAGATTAGTCATGGAATCCTTTCAGGATTCTGGATTGTGTCAGACCTTAAAAATTTGAATATAGTCTTATTTCATGTTTGCAATGAATTTCAAGTTTTCTTTTTAATTTCAAGAGCATCTAATTTCAAGTGTAGTGTATCACTAGGGCATTTCAAGTTATCTTCCCTGGACAAAAGTGGCCTGTTTTCAGACTGTAAATTGTAGTCGGATTGGGCTATTTATCCAATCTTAGACAAGTTGGTTAACTTATTACTTACTCCCCATGCTGTTTGGTTATTTATCCGATCTTAGGCAAGTTGGTTAACTTATTACTTACTTCCCATGCTATTTGGCTATTTATTCATACTTGGACAAGTTAGTTAACTTATTACTTACTCTCCATGCTGTTTGGCTATTTATTCATACTTGGACAAGTTGGTTAATGAACACTAAAAGCATCATCTTAACTACTTACTTCCCTTGTTACAAAGACACAAGTAAAATCCTGTCTAAGCATGTGACAGAAGATTGCCAGATACTCCAACAAAGGTAACATGCAAGAGTTCTTGAGATCAGCTTGCACCCAGGGTTCACAGACAGCTCAGAATTCGAGTGATTGTGGAACATTCTTATGTGAAGCCATAAAATAACAAACCAGCCTGATACTGACATTATCCACAGACTCATCCAAGTCAAACGTTACGAAATAGCTTTTCAAAGGGACATAAAAGCTAAGTTTCATCAGTAAATCATTCACAGATAAAGTACTGAATTGCAGATGTAAAATGCACTATATGCATTAAAATGGCAGAATCCAAATTCTTCAAAAGCATGTACAGAAACTTCAACTATATTGCAAATCAAGAGTTAACTGTACCACATGTAAGATTGTTCATTTACTCACCTGTTAAACACCCGTAAAAATATATGTAACTGAAAGGAAAAAAATTAAAGTGAAAATAAAAGTGAAATAAAAGAACACCTCAGAAAACATGTACAGAAGGAAGGATACCCAGTATCAGTACAGATGGTGTTCAATGTTAGATAATAGAGATTAGATAACAGTAGTTATATAATAGAAATTAGGTAGCAGTAATTACATAACTGAAATTAGATAACAGTAATTACAGAATAGAAATTAGATAACATAATTATTTTTTGTGACTTTTTAGTGGCAACATTCACCACAAAAATAGAGAATAATATTTTTGGATACACCAATAACATTCTGCATACACCACTCCCCCGATAACTTGCGCACAACGGGGTCCAAAAACATCGACCGTGTTATAAGCGAGGGCGTGAGTTATCGAGGGACCTATAACAAACAACAAAACTAACAAAGGGATCGACGTAGAGGCAAAAGAAGGGTGGGTTGGGTTGGCATGTTAGTGTTGAATACTCAATTAATAATCGTGCTAAGATTGACTGTAAATAAATATCTCTACATAGTGGTGTACTTTGTTTACTTTTTTCCTCACAGAGTAACATTAATTTCAGGATAACTTACAGTATATTGAGGAAATCATTAAAACATTATTCCACATGGTTTCCGTTCGCTTAACACATGTACGACTTTGCACATTGTGTACTACGTCACAATTTTTATGTTGAATTGGATAAATTCTAGTTTTATTGTTTGATCCAAAGTAGACTTTTTTATACAAAAGATCGACACTCATTTCGAAGAAACAATGTCGATCGAACGATGGGTAGATTTGATTGCGCTAGAAGTAAAATGAAAAAAAAAAAAAATTTACAAGGGTTAACCATTACCAACATGAATTTAATGGGTCTACAAATTTAAAATATCGTAAATTAGAACACGATAATACTTGCAGTTTGTGACACGTTTGACAAATATCACTTCACATTTTGAAAACATCTGTTCATTTTTTTGTGTGTTACTCTTTGATTTCTCTGCTGCCTCTGTGTATTGTTCACGGATGATTATCTCTCAGAGCTGTTATGGATAATTACTTGCTGCTTCCTGATTCGCTGAGCATATTTCTCCCGACAATGAATTTTGTTTAATTCTATGTCAGCGCTGGAATCTCCAAAGCCATCCAAGGCTTGCCCTAAAACAAGATTCATTCTCCATACTTTTTGCCATTTTTTCTGCTTGGGCCTTGAGAATTGTTCCAGAGATGGGAACACCTTGTTCAGGTTGCGGTGTGAACCATGCGTACACAGCATCATCTAATTCAGTATCGTTTGCAGTCCGTGCTCGTTTTCATTTGATCCCATTATCTGAATCAACATCATGTAAATAATCCCGAAGTTTCTGCTTATCCTTAAGCCAACCTCTAAATGTCGACTCAGCAATTGTTTAGTTCATTGCAAACATTGGATCTCACTTCGCCATTATGAACCCTATTTATGATGCACAGCTTTTCAGTCACTGAGTATGCCTTTCGCTTACTTCCTTTGCTCTCCATGGTCACATTTACAAATGATTAGGATACATTACTGATATTATATACTTTAGTGATGTTAAGTACATAAAAATGTGAAACCATTTTCGATTGGTCAAATAAAATGAATTTTGAGAACAGTAATGACCACAAGAACTTATGCTGCTATTGGCATGCCTTTGAATTTTTTTAAATTGTACTTCCCTTGCTTGATTTGATACAGAAGACATATTCAAAGTGATAAAACAACATGTCTCTTTTAATTGATTTTTTTAATGCAACAGACAGTTCCCCAAGTTGTTGATCAAAACAAAGCCGGCATGTAATTAGGTTCTCACAGAAGTACTCACTGGTTTCGATGTGACGGTCGATTGACTCTTTTCATGTTTTCATAGAAGAGAATATGTTGCGATTATAGTGTTTACATTGAAGCAAAATTAAAGGATTAGAAAGTGAATTTCACATAGCAAGACATTTAATTGGTGTTTATTTCATTCTCTGTTGCCACCTGTTAGCATTTACCAGAAATTTTCATTGATCGCTGTTTCACCAGACTGTTTATTTACAGTGTATTGACACTATTTCTCTCAAAAAAACCCCAAACATAATATGTGATATCTTATTAGAACTTGCAAATTTCACAATATAGATTCTATCTTTACGGGCAATAATCACCATTTCCGATGATAAAATGAGCTACTGTATTTCATGTATTTTTTCATACCCTTTAATTTTTCGTACACAATCCAGTTATCAAACTAATAATTATTTAAATGTATCATAATTTTTCGTACATATCACTTTGTATTATTTAAAAAATTCATTAAATTATCGGACATAAAATTTCCACTAAGAAGATTTATGTTTGCAAAAAAGATTGAAAATACTGTATTCCCATTTTGTTTTTTAAAAAATTAATGATTAATAATTTTTATTTTTCGTGTACGAAAATTTACATAAAATACAGTATGTATCAAGGATCAAGTTACCAATTCTTATCGCGATTTTTTTCACATTCAGCACATTTTAAAATATATTTTCTTTGGAAAAAAAATCAGGAGCCATGCCTGACACCACGTTATAAGTGGGTTCGCGAGTTATCCGGGCGCGAGTTATCGAGGGAGTGGTGTATTTTGGATAGGGATCAATATCTAGATTTAATGGAAGTCCAGGCATATTATTTTATTAGATTTAATGGAAGTCCAGGCATGCTATTTTATTAAATTTAATGGATGTCCAGTCATAATATTTTATTTATTCAAACCTGTTTGGTTAGTTTGGAAGCCACATGAATCTTGCTTGTTTTGTAATGTTTTTTGCTTCAGTGTGCATGTAGTTGAGGTTCTTTGGCAAGATGGAAACCTGTAATTTTCTATACTTTTTTTGTTGTTGTTTATATCCAACTACATACCAGCTTATAGGAATTAGAAATTGAACATGTTATTTTCAAGATCATCATAATGCAGTTCATTTTTATTTGCAAGAAACTGGTGCTTTTTTATATTTAAGACAATTTTGTTATCATGACCATTTTATTTTCGAGATTTTAGGGTCTTTCTGAATTGATTATACCAGTGTCAGATATTATCTTATTATGCCTTACTTATTCTTTATCCCTTCTGTATATATTTATGCAATTGAAAAAAAAAATATTTTAAATGCTTTTAGTTCTGCCACCTTTGAGAGGAGGCACATACATTGGCTATTTACAAGTACAGTTTGTCACATGGTTGCCTATATCTAAGTACTGTTTGTCACATGGTTGTCTATTTCCAAGTACAGTTTGTCACATGATTGTCTATTTCCAAGTACAGTCCATCACATGGTTGTCTATTTCCAAGTACAGTCCATCACATGGTTGTTTATTTCCAAGTACAGTCCATTGCATGGTTGTCAGTTTTCCCTGACATTAATGTTACATATCTTTATTAGCAGCATGATCTCTAGTCAAACAAATTGTTCATAGCATCAGAAGAGGTGTCAGATGATGTAAAAGCAGTAAACATATGTGTTAAATTGAATTTAAAATGTGTATTTATGTTGTATGAAATTTATGAAATTCATTGAATAATATGATATAACACTCCTATCACTGTGTGGTATATATGATTCAGCTTGTGTCATAAAATTTATATAAGTTGAATACTTCTATAAGATTCATTTTATACACTGCTCCTCATCCTCACCTTAATTTGTGATCTTTGATATAGAGTATTTCCCATTAAAACACTAATATAAGATCCTCTAAGGAATATTTCCCATTATAATGCTAATATAAGACTATTGAGTGCTTCCCATTATAATGCTTATATAAGACCCTCTGTATTGAGTACTTCCCATTATAATGCTAATATATGGCTGTATTGAGTACTTCCCCTTACAATGCTTATATAAGACCCTCTGTATTGAGTACTTACCATTAAAATGCTAAAAATAAAACCCTCTGCATTGAGTACTTTCCATTATAATGCTAATATAAGACCCTCTATATTGAGTACTTCCCATTATAATGCTAATATAAGACTGCCTGTATTGAGTACTTCCCATTATAATGCTAATATAAGACTCTGTATTACTTCCCATTATAATGCTTATATAAGACTGTATTGAGTACTTCCCTTTATAATGCTTATATAAGACCCTCTGTATTGAGTACTTCCCATTATAATGCTAATATAAGACCCTCTGTATTGAGTACTTCCCATTATAATGCTAATATAAGACCCTCTGTATTGAGTACTTCCCATTACAATGCTAATATAAGACCATCTGTATTGCATACTTCCCATTTAATAAGACTGTATTGAGTACTTCCCTTATAAGGCACTATATTTACTACTTCCCATTATAATGCTAATATAAGACCCTCTGTATTGATTACTTCCCATTATGATGATAATATAAGACCATCTATTTTGAGTACTTCCTATTATAATGCTAATATAAGACCATCTGTAATGAGTACTTCCCATTATAATGCTAATATATGACCCTGTGTATTGAGCACTTCCCATTATAATGCTAATATAAGACCGTCTGTATTGAGTACTTCCCATTATAATGCTAATATAAGACCCTGTGTATTGAGTACTTCCCATTATAATTCTAAAATAAGACCATTGGTGTTGAGTACTTCCCATTATAGTGCTAGTAAAAGACCCTGTGTATTAAGTACTTCCCATTATGCTAATATAAAACCCTGTGTATTGAGTACTTCCATTTATAATGCTAACATAAGACCGTGTGTATTGAGTACTTCCCATTATAATGCTTATATAAGACCCTGTGTATTGAGTACTTCCCATTATAATGCTAATATAAGACAGTGTATATTGAGTACTTCCCATTATAATGTTAATATAAGACTGTATTGAGCACTACCCATTATAATGTCAATAAAAGACCTGTGTATTGAGTACTTCCCATTATAATGCTAATATAAAACCCTCTGTATTGAGTACTTCCCATTAAGATGCTAATATTAAGATCCTCTATATTGCATTCTTCCCATTATAATGCTAATACAAGACTCTCTATTTTGAGTACTTCCCATTATAATGCTAATTTAAGACTGTGTTGAGTACTTCCCATTATGATGTTAATATAAGACTCTCTGTATTGAGTACTTCCCATTATGATGTTAATATAAGACTCTCTGTATTGAGTTCTTCCCATTATGATGTTAATATAAGACTCTCTCTATGGAGAACTTCCATTATAATGCTGATAGGGGCCCCGATTAGCTGAGTGGTCTAAAGCACTCACCGTTATTGATTACTGCCATCTCACCTATGTCTGCATGGGTTTGAGTCTCAGGTTTGACCAATGTGGGTATGTGAGAAAGCTTGCCAATAGCTTCTTGTGGGTTGGTGGTTCTTTCCAGGGTTTTTCCGGGTTCTTCCTCCACCATTTATACTGGCTGCCATGTATAACCTGTCTTGTGTTGAAAAATGGCATTAAACTGTACAACAACAACAACACATAATGCTAATATAAGACCCTCTGTATTGAGTACTTTCCATTATAATGCTAACAGGAGATTTTCTTATAGAGTAATTCCCATTATAACACTAATATAAGGTACTCTATATAGAGTAACTATCATTAAAACACTAATTTCAGATCCTTTATAGACGTCCTCCCCATTATAACACCGATTATTACAGTATGTGAGATCCTCTATATATAGTGCTCCCCCTCCCTCAGTATATAACTCTAGCAAGGTCTTTTACATTGCTTCCCATTGCAACACTTAAATTCTCTATTTACAGGACCCCTAATTATAAGATGGGTAGGATCCTTTATATACAGTGATTACCCATTATAATCTGTGAAATCCTCTATATACAATACGGTATAGAGTGCTCATCCATTATAACACTTAATATGTAGCATTCTCTGTATACAGTGCTCATCCATTATAATACTCATGTATTCTCTGTATACAGTGCTCACCAATTATAGCACTCTTGTGATTCTCTGTATACAGTGCTCACCAATTTTAATATATTTGGCATTCTCTGTATACAGTACTCACCAATTTTAACATATTTGGCATTCTCTGTATACGGTACTCACCAATTTTAACATATTTGGCATTCTCTGTATACAGTACTCACCAATTTTAACATATTTGGCATTCTCTGTATACAGTACTCACCAGTTATAACACTCATGTAGTATTCTCTATATTCAGTCCTTCACCATTATAACACATCACACTTACATGGGATTTGCAATATACAGTGCTCCCCTTATAAAATTCATGGGATTTCCTCAACTCAGTTCTTCATCTTAACACACCAGATCATCTGTATACAGCAGTCGTGATTTCAACTGATGGGATTCACGATATACAGTGCTCCTCTTGTAACACTCACATAAGTTTCTCTATATGCATTGTTTCCCTTTGTATCACATAGGATTTTCTGTATACAATTCTTCTCCTTATAACACTCACATGGGATGCACTATATACAGTGTTTCATTGTATAACACATCAGATTCACTATTTACGGTGCTTGCCCTTATATTGCTTACATGGGATTCACTATATACTGTGCTTCCCCTTGTATCACTTGGAATAATCAATACACAATGCTCCCCTTTATGACACTCGTGTGGGATTCGCTATACACATTGCTCCCCTTATAAAACTCAATTGAGATTTGCTATATACAGTACTCCCTCTTATAACACTCATGTGTCACCTTCTATATATTGCTCCTCCATTATAACACACTGAACATACATCACTGATTACAATGCTGTCAATGGGAGCCATGGAATATACCACCTCACATGATGAAGTACATGATATATACAATTTGACTGCTACTGAATAAAACGGAATCCATGACCATACTCTCCTTATTCACAGATGTGTTATAATAAAGGACTTCATAATGATCTTGCCAGACATTTTTTTGCTAAAAATTTACATGGTGAACAGGTACTTGTAGATTTAATTTTAAATCATTGTGGATTTAATATAATACATTGAAAAGCAATAAAATGAATACAAGAAATTGTTTATATATTTAATTATTAAATGGAATGTACAATATACCATTTTCAGTTCTGGATTTGCTGTTGCTTCATATTTATGGTTGTCCTTCCATACTTGTTATCTCAAATTATTTATGTTCAGAAACGATTATTTTTCTTTCACAAAACTATACTGTAGAATTTTCACCAGAGAACAGTATTTTATTCTACTCTACTGCTTTTAAGAAATGAACTATGAATTGTGAACAAACAGACTTGTTACTTCCAAGATATAATTTTTATGCAATTGCAGATATAATATTGCCATGCAGTGGATGCCATTAAAATACTACAATAAGAAATAAATAAAGGACAAGGCTGAATGTCATATACATTTCTTCACACTAAAGCCTGTTAATTGGACCTAGAAAATAACGATTTAATTCCAAGAAGAGCTAAGTTTTTGTGGATAATTTGTAGAAGCTTGTTCAAAAAAGTTTAAAACATGACAAAGAAAGACAGTTTGCACATTTAAGTTGAAGTTAAAAGTGAAAGGAAGTAATTTTCTTTGACTTTATATTCTAAGTAGGACAGGGAACACAAATGAATACCTCAAATGTTTTTGCTCTGAGGAATCTTAGAATAAAACATTGTTTTTTGAAAGATAATATGCTGGGGAACTTGAATTTACTATGCATGTAAGTGTTAAATTACAGATGCATTTGACTGGGCTCTACTAATGAAAGACAAATTACAGAGGTACTGGTCTATGCTCAATGCATCAGAGACAAATTACAGAGGTACTGGTCTATGCTCAATGCATCAAAGACGAATTACAGAGGTACTGGTCTATGCTCAATGCATCAAAGATAAATTACAGAGGTACTGGTCTATGCTCAATGCATCAGAGATAAATTACAGAGGTACTGGTCTAAGCTCAATGCATCAGAGATAAATTACAGAGGTACTGGTCTATGCTCAATGCATCAAAGATAAATTACAGAGGTACTGGTCTAAGCTCAATGCATCAGAGATAAATTACAGAGGTACTGGTCTATGCTCAATGCATCAGAGATAAATTACAGAGGTACTGGTCTAAGCTCAATGCATCAGAGATAAATTACAGAGGTACTGGTCTATGCTCAATGCATCAAAGATAAATTACAGAGGTACTGGTCTAAGCTCAATGCATCAGAGATAAATTACAGAGGTACTGGTCTAAGCTCAATGCATCAGAGATAAATTACAGAGGTACTGGTCTAAGCTCAATGCATCAGAGATAAATTACAGAGGTAGTTGAATGTGCTATATGCATTAAATAACAGAGGTACATGAATATGGTCTGTGCAAATAAGTGATAAATAACAGAGTTATTTGTCTGTGCTACATGCTCAGAAAAGATTAATTACAGTGGTACTTGCCTGTGCTGTATGCAGAAAAGATTAATTACAGAGGTACTTGACTGTGCTCTGTGCAGAAAAGATTAAGTACAGAGGTACTTGACTGCTGTATACATAAAAGATTAATTACAGTGGTTCTTGACTGTGCTCTGTGCATTAAATATTAATTACAGAGGTACTTGACTGCTGCACACATTAAAGATTAATTACAGAGGTACTTGCCTGTGTTGTAAGCAAAGATTAATTGCAGAGGTACTTGACTGTGTTCTATGCATAAAAGATTAATTACAGAGGTACTTGACTGCTCTATGCATAAAAGATTAATTACAGAGGTACTTGACTGTGCTGTACACATAAAAGATTAATTACAGTGGTACTTGACTGTTATACTCATAAAAGATCAATTACAGAGGTACTTGACTGTGCTCTATGCATAACAGATTAATTACAGAAGTACTTGACTGTGCTGTATGCATAAAATATCAATTACAGAGGTACTTGACTGTGCTTTATGCATAAAAGATTAATTACAGAGGTACTTGACTGCTCTATGCAGAAAAGATTAATTACAGAGGTACTTGACTGTGCTCTATGCATAAAATATCAATTACAGAGGTACTTGACTGTGCTTTATGCATAAAAGATTAATTACAGAGGTAAATGACTGTTCTCTGTGAATAAAAGATTAATTATAGAGGTACTTGCCTGTGCTCTGTGCATAAAAGATTAATTACAGAGGTACTTGACTGCTCTATGCGTGAAAGATAAATTACAGAGTTACTTTTTACTGTATACATAAAAGATCAATTACAGAGGTACATGACTGCACTATGCATAAAAGATTAATTACAGAGGTACTTGATTGGGTGCTATGCATACAGGATTAATTACAGAGGTACTTGACTGTGCTATGCATACAATATTAATTACAGAGATACTTGACTGTGATATGCATACAAGATTAATTACAGAGGTACTTGACTGTCCTTGATGCATATTTTACTTTTAAATAAAACAAAGAATGCTTTTGAAACTAATAATTTTTACGATAATAAAAGTTTCTTTACTGCACCTTGTGTTTGGATAAACTGATTGGATAGAGTAAATAAGCAATATTTCAGAGGTAATGAGATTGAATCCTTTCTGAGTATGTTTTCTCATTTCTCATGTTTGTTTTTTTAAACCATGAAAGTAAACCACTTTTCTTACAAAAAATATTCAATGGTAGATTGGTTGTTTGCTTTATCTCAAGAGAATAATACAGATAACATTACTTATATTATCTAAAGAAAATAAAAACAGATAACATGGCAATCTTTATCCCCCAAAAATAATATAGAAAATATTGCTTTAAATTATCTCAAGAAAATTATGCAGATAACACTGTTTTTGTGTTGTCAAGAAAATAATACAGTAAACATTACAGATAACATTACTCTTGTTATCTCCAGAAGATAATACAGATAACATTGCTTTTTCTCCATAAAATAACACAGATAATGGTGCACTGGTTACCTTGATCATGCTTTTTGTTATCTAAAAGAAATCACACAGATAGCATTGCAGTTATTACATTGGCTGTTTTGTTTCATTGTTTAAAAATGCAAAATTTTGATTGAAACACATTTTATTGCAAATGATGCTGTATTAAGATTGACCAATAAAAAGACTATTTGGATTGGCTGTAAATGATGCTGTGGTTTGATTGGCTGTAAATGATGCTGTGTTAGGATTAGCTGTAAATGATGCTGTGTTTTGATTGGCTGTAAATTATGCTGTGTTAGGATTAGCTGTAAATGATGTGGTTTGATTGGCTGTAAATGATGCTGTGGTTTGATTGGCTGAAAAGTTCTTACAACAGCTTTTACCAACTAAAGAATAGTTTCTGATAATGAAAGTAAATATGGCTGGTATATGTAAAAGAAATAATGCTTAAATAAAAGTGATAATTTTAGTAAGGAACTTATAATAGTGGATGAAAAGACAACCTCTGTTGATTGTATTTGGTGCCAGGTTGATAGTTGTGATTCAAGTTACAATGAAAATAAGGGTGTCAATGAATAGTGTCAAACCTGCGATGGTTGGTTTGGTTGTTGTTACTGGCTATATCATGCAGAGATGGGTGGATAGGTCTTGGTTTTTAACGGCATTATATTGTGCAGGATGGATGTGTAAGTTGTTGATTTTTAATGGCATTTTCAACACATTACTAGCTATATTGTGAAGAGATGGGTGGGCAGGTTGTTAGTTTTTGATGGCACTTTTCAATGCATTATTGCATTACAACTCTGTGGTCTTAAACTAAATAATAGAAAAGAGAAAAAAAACCCAAAAATTTCATAAAGTTCAACAAATAATTTATTTCCCTAGAATACAAAGATGAAATTTTTAAAACAATTTACAATATTGCGAATTAAATCCCAAATAGTCCAAAAAGTTCCAGTCCTAATGAATAAAGTTCTAATTAAATTTCTGTGGTGTTAGAAATAAGATCCAACACTGAAGGTGTTTATATGCCTGTAGTAGCCTGTGATGTGTTTATGTCACAAGTCTTTTGATGAATCACAATGATATAATCCCAGACGTCTTTGCTTGAAATCAATTCCCAGTTAATGTTTCTGTCCAAGAATATTATTTAAGAGCACTTTGTATTTCAGTGAAAAATCACTTGAATAAATAATTTCACCCAAATCAAATAGTGAACACATCAACTACAAATTATTCTGCTTCATGATCTTACAGCACGAATGAAAGTTTTATCCAGTACACAAGATTATGTATATGAAAAATCTAAGGCACAAATGAAGAGCTATGATGTAGGATAAAAATAATAGCTATGTACAAAATTTTTTACCAAAATAAAAACATCCTCAGTGTCTCTACTTAGGAACACAGTGAATTTGATTTTGGACAAGTTCAAGTCCAAAATGAAATTAGAAATAACACATACTGATGGAGAAAAAAAACCTAACAGACAATAAAAAATAAATATACATAACAATTTGCAGAGGAAATGGGAGCTAAGTGCGGTTTGCAAGGATACGCCAAGGCAGCTGACCCGGTAAGGCCTGAGTCCATATTGTGCCCATAACCCTTGGATTTTTAATCCAATGCTCCACCAACCGAACCGCTCCGGTGGCTTAGTGGTTGGAGCGTCCGCCTCGGGTGCGGGAGGTCGTGGGTTCGATCCCCGGCCGAGACATACCAAAGACTTACAAAAATGGTACTACCAGTTGCCTCGCTTGGCGCTCAGTATTAAGAGGTTAGTTTTAAGGCTGGTCGCCCTGGTGCCAGGGTAATGTGAGTGAGTGGGACATGATGCTACACGTCTGCGGCATCATGTCCATGTGCTAGACATCGTTATAAACTGTTACACTGCAGACATCGTAGCGATGTGACTGAAAAATTTGTTAAAGCTACATAAAAATCCAAAATGCACACACACACACACACACACACACACACACACACACACACACACACACACACACACACACACACACACACACACACACACACACACACACTACTACTACACGATTATAAGTCGTAACAGATATTATAATGAGCATACAATTTTGCTTATGCATGTAAAACATAAAAGTCTGGGCATGCATTTTAGGTATGCGGTAATCTTGTACCAATGTTCTTTTGAAGAATATACTTACGTAAAAGGTAGACAAATCCATCATTACACAGTAGTTAACCATTGTTTTTCAGCTGGCACAAAAATCAAACTCGTAATCCAAGGATTCAATATATCCTTTAGTCAGCTGCTTGCCCAGGATGCAGTGTAACCTTCATCCATCCAACCAACCAACCAACCATCCATCCAACCAACCAAACAACCTCCCAGTTTGTGCAGCCTTATCACATATTTGCAGGTGGCTATTAACACGTGTGAATAAACATAAATATACAATACACATGCTATCTTCGGTATTCAAGTGTATCCATTCATGAGATGATCACAGTCCTCAGTAAACCCAACCGTACGCATTCTTTTTCCCATTTCATTTCATCCAGTCGTGTGATGAAAACAGTCCTCATGAAACCCAGCCATTCCCTTTCATCCAGGCATGTGATGATCACGATCTTTATTAAACCCAGCAATTCCCTTTATTTTTTCATGTATTCATGTGCTTGAAGATTTGTGAAACCAATTCATTGAAATCTGGTAAATTAAATTTGTGGAACTTACAATTGTAATTTAGTATGAATTATCCCCATTCTCTGATTATAATCTTTACAAAGTGATACGTGGCATGAGAAATACTTGTCTTCATATACAAAGTGATATGTGGCATGACAAATACTTAATATATAAAGTGATATGTGGATATCTGGCATGACAAATGCTTCATATGCAAAGTGATATGTGGCATGACAAATAATTCATATACAAAGTGATATTTGGCATGACAAATACTTCATATACAAAGTGATAT
The DNA here is from genome assembly GCA_016617855.1 of Megalonaias nervosa. Taxonomy (NCBI): domain Eukaryota; kingdom Metazoa; phylum Mollusca; class Bivalvia; order Unionida; family Unionidae; genus Megalonaias; species Megalonaias nervosa. The sequence continues at coordinate 19,794 of JAECUM010013508.1, read as the reverse complement.
GTGGCATGACAAATACTTGTCTTCATGTACAGAGTGATATGTGGCATGACAAATGATTGTCTTCATATACAAAGTGATATGTGGCATGACATGTTTCATATACAAAATGGTATGTGGCGTAACAAGTACTTGTCTTCATATATAAAGTGATATGTGGCATAACAAGTACTGGTCTTCATATATAAAGTGATATGTGGCATAACAAGTACTGGTCTAAGTATCTAAAGTGATATGTGGCATAACAAGTACTTGTCCTCATATATAAAGTGATATGTGGCATAACAAGTACTGGTCTTCATACATAAAGTGATCGGCAAGAAGCAGTAATTTCCACAATTTACTAATACATCTCTTTGAGAAATTGTTTCTATTTTAGACCATCCATTTTGAATTGGCTATTGTTTATATTTTAAGTCAAATATTTTGAATAGGCTATTGTTTGTATTTTAGGCCAAACATTTTTTAGCTAGTGTTTGTAATTTAAGCTATCCATTATGAATTGGCTAGTGTTTGTATTTTAGGCCATACATTTTGAACAGCCTAGTATTTTGGAATTTGTGCCATATGTTTTTAATAGGCTAGTGCTTGTATTTTATGCCATACATTTTGAATTGGCTCGTGTTTGTAATTTAGGCTATACATTTTAATAGGCTAGTGTTTGTATTTTAGGCAATAAACTTTGAATAAGCTATTATTTATATTTTATGCCATACATTTCGAATAGGTTAGTGTTAGTATTTTATGCCATACATTTTGAATAGGCTAGCGTTAGTATTTTAGGCTGTTGTTACGAGTCTATGCTCTTAAAATAAGTAACAGTAAAGAGTGAAGACAACAAGCTTTGTAAAATTTAACAAAAAATTTATTCCCCTAGAATACAAAGTGAAAAATTTAAAGAAAAGAACTTACGGTTTTACGAATTAAATCCAAAAGTAATCCAAGAATTAAAAATAAAAGTCCTGAATGAAACTGAGCTCAAGTCCCGATGAAATCCGAAATTGAAGGCGATTACGTCTGTAATATCCTACGAAGTGCAGATGTGTCAACAGTCTCTTGTTGAATCACAGAAAATATTATTCCAGTTTTGAATTCAGTATAAATTCCAATGAATGACTTGATCCAAGAATTTTCTCAGAGTACTTTTGTATTTCCAGGGAAAAGAATCACTTGAATTCAATAATTTGAAGAAAATAAAATTCAGCCCAAACTGGTCACAGCATAATACAACTTAACGTGTCAAGTATTTTAAGCCCAACTGAATAAACCTTTATCAAAATTCAGTTATGTGACTAATTAAGACGCAAAACAGATTCCCGGATGAGGGTCAAAAGTTCATTCTTCTGGAAAAATAGAAGTTTGTTACCAATTGACATATGCTTAAAATCACGTAGTCCAGGTATGACCTTGACTCAACTTAATGATTCTTATTCTGAGAAAGATAAAAACCAAAAAAAAGTTGTTTACCAAAACTGTCACTGAATTTGGAACAAGGTCAGCAACTAGATACAATGTTTCTATTATTAATTGTTTATATCAATGAAATAAAAAACATTTAAAAAATCATCAGGTCAAACAGAACTGAACTCAATTCTGGACAAGGTCAAGTCCAGTAAACAAGGTTACATTACAATAGCATGCAATGGAATAATTTTTTTTTTAAAACTAACAGGCAAACAATTAAATTAAATATAATAACACTATATTTTGAATAGGCTAGTATTTGTATTTTAGGCCAAACATTTTGAATTGGCTGACGTTTGTATTTTAGAGCATGCATTCTGAATTGGCTAGTGTTTGTATTTTAAGCCATACATTTTGAATAGGTTGATGTTTTAGGCCATGCATTTTGAGTAGGTTATTGTTTGTATCTTAGGCCATATATTTTAAAAAGGCTAGTGTTTGTATTTTGGCTATACATTTTAAATAACTTAGTGTTTGTATTATAGGCCATACATTTACAACAGTCTAGTGTTTGTATTTTAGGCCATAATTTCTGAGTAGTCTTGTATTTAAGGACATACATTTTGCATATGCTAATGTTTGTTTTTAAGCTATACATTTTGAATAGGTTACTGTTTGCATTTGAGGTCGTACATTTTGAATAGGCTAGTGTAGTAGTAAAAGAAAACGGGACGTCTAGATCAGAGACCCTTCCCCCTCCAAAACGTTTCTATGTTGACATTTTCTTCACCAACCTGTAGCACAGGATATATCTTCTGACATTTTGCAGCTCAAAATAAGGTGACAAAATATGCTTGTCGGGGGAAGAGGAGCTCTGTTCTAGACGTCCGTTTTCTTTAACTACTATAACAGAATTTTCTTCACCAACTATCAAATTTATACAATTTCCATTTACTTTTCGATGACATTCATTGCTATAATGGTGAGAATTTACACGTTTCTGCCTGGAATATTCTGTACAATAACACAGCAGATCGATTTCTGCAGCCTAGACAGACTTGCCTGGATATAGTACAGGAATGTAACAATGACAACGGATCGATTTCTGCTGTTACTGCGACTCACACAATTACTGGACGATACATTATGTCTGTATTTATGTATACGTAGCAGAAATTCCAGAAAATTACGTAATGGGAATTCCAGAGAACATTCTGGAGAATTACGCAATGGAAATGTAAAATGTATACGTCTGTATGTATACGTAATGGGAATTCCAGAGAACATTCTGGAAAATTACGTAATGGAAATTCCAAAGAACATTGTATGTATGTATACGTAACGGAAATCCCCAACTGGTCTAGAAAATTATGTAATGGAAATTCCAAAGAACATTCTGGAAAATTACATAATGGAAATTTTGCGTGGGTGTTATAACGCTATAAAGGGCAGCCAGATTTTCCCTTCGTGGTCATTCCGCAGAGATGTATTCGCTGGGAGTAAGAAGATAAGTGAAACATGTTATTTTACTACTATAACCACATTTTATGATAATCCTTTCCGTACTTGCTGACTCTCATTGGTAGGATATCAGTTCACATACTGTCAATGACGCGGAACTCGTGTATTAAGTCGTCCATATCATATTTTACGCCTCGCAAATAAGATCGTATCTGATCAAGTAATTTTTTTATAAGTGATACTTGCTATTTTACAAAGGATTTTTTTAGATTCATGTCGGGGTTCAATTTTCTTAAACGCTGTTGAAAGAGAGACACCAACACCAGATATTATTAATAAAAACGGGTTTAATGATGCTCCACTTGAGATTATACCAGAGCCAGTCATTAGCAGTGGTAAATATAATATTAACTGAAGTATTCTACTGTAATACTTATAACGTTGTTTTACACACCAAAGGATTTTATGATAAAATTTATAATATTGCATTAGCGCTTCAACATCTAGTTTTGGAATATCTTCTGAAATAAGATTGAAATCAACAATCGGTTTTTTCATTATACAATATTTGCTTACAATTTTTTTATACAAAGACAAAAGTTCTAGTACCAACAATTGAATCAAGAAACTCACGGAACTTATTATTGTCAACTAAAACCTCTCTGTATTTGTTATAAACATCTCACGAAGTATCATCATATCGTTTATCTGTTAGTACCTCATTTATCTTTAACCAAGTATATGAATCAAAAATGTCTAATACGTCACGTTCGTACAAATCTGTTTCGTTCAATAAATTACTGTAATCTTTTTCTGTTTCATCAATATACCCTAATACCAAGCTTATTTGATTTAATGTGAAATTTGTGAGGACGAGATGTTGTCTGATAATTGCATACGCGACCACGAAATTTGCTAGCATTAATTTTCGGAGTGAGTTTTGTTCAGTAATGTTAAGGCGAGTATGGTTGCGTGAATATTTTCTCGATTTCATTGTAATAATTTCGTAATGACAATTGTCTAGAGCGCTGGATTGATGGAAATGGAATATCGTCTGCTTCACCTATGTCGCGATAAGAATCAGACTTTTCTATCAACCCTGTTTGTCTGACTTTATCAAAAAACTTTTCTCTCTCAATATTATTAAGATCACTAATGTTATCGTCAAAATTTTTGATTATCTTTAGAGACCTGTCAACAATAATCTGATCAAATTCTGGGCCATTTTTACGTATCATTGGCAAAATTGCGTTTGCGTACACTTTAATAATTAACTCCGTGTCTGGTGTCATAGTAACGATTTTAAGTAGGTTCTTTGTCATACCCAGATATCTAAAAAATATTCGTTTTGAAAAACTTCTTATTCCTATTATCTTAGATTCCACTAGTCTGTCTGGACTATCATGGCTGTTGTTTATTCGTTCTTTTTCATCTACTCTTTCACCGTAAGCTCGTGCTTTTATTAAGTCTGATTGTATTATCAAATCTAGATTTTCCTTGTCAAGCTCGAGCAATATTTTTTTAGCAGGATTTCAACTTGTTTATGTTTTTCTATACAATCTTCAGGATGACAGTATCTACTTATCACTTCAAATATTTCTACTGCTTCTTTTAGTTGTGGTCCTCGCATATGCATAACGAGAATAAAATTTCTTTCTTCTTCTGACAATGGAGAGTTTATCATTCGAACTGAAAAATATGTTCTGGTATTTATTATACGTGCCGCTAATGATTCACCCCCAACATTTTTGGTGGGGTTACAAATAGTATCATAACAATTGCTCGCAATGATTGTAAACAGTTGTGTTGACATTATCTCATAGCATTAGATTAAATTTGATCATTGAGTGTGTATATTTGAAATGCTGTCAGTCCTGGAAACGGATGTTCTGCAGCGACAACATAAAATAGAAAATACAAGTACTTGTTAACAGTTTTTTCTGTCGGGATTGTAAAATATTGCGTTGCTGTAATATTGGTATTTTCTGTATTATACAGTGTTGTCCAGTTGATATCATCGTTTGATCCTTCAAACCGCCAATTATAAATTCGACCAGCACTAGGGTTTAATCGACTTCGCAAATGAAATTGCCAAATAGCAACTGCAGTAGGACATTTAATTTTGATCCAAAAATTTTCAACTTCTCCGTTAGTCGTCCACTCGTTTCTATCAGAGAAAGCGTAATGAGGATAATTTTCAGGATAATACGATGATGCGCTTACCTCAAATGCAACTCGGTTGTCAGTTGCCTCAAAAAGTGTTGGAATATGCCCAACATTGTTTTTAATTCGTCTTGCACCACCAGACAGACTGTCAACATACGCTTTATTTGTTAGATCATTAGGATTAACTAGAACATATGTTGTTGCTATTTTGTTGTTTCTCATGTTTGTGTTGCCTGACATTGGTCCATCAGATCGTTTAAAATATGGAGTAAATTCTTCTTTTAACTGAGCATAACTAATAGCATCAGTTTCATTAGCTGGTGGCGAGGTTGTCGGTAATCCAATTATTTTTGAGTTTGATAAGGTCGCCGACCTTGTTAAGTTTATTATCGTCAACTGGTTTTATTTGCGCATAACTTACAGCTTGTGTATTATCTACATTTGCTGGCGGATACACAGTTTCTAAAACAATAATTTTTTTACTTGACATGTTAATAAAACCTGTAACCGTTCCACCGGTTTTATCAAGTTTGTTATTATCCACATACTTCAACTGCAAATAACTTACCGCTTGTGTTTGATTTAAGTTTGCTGGTGGGTATCCGGTCTCCAAAATTCCTCCTGTCAATGATAGTTTATTATTGTCGACGGATTTAAGTTGTGCATAACTAACAGCTTGTGTATTAGTGACATTTATTGGTGGATAAGCCGTTTCTAAACCTAGTAGTCGTTGATTTGAGATAGACAGGTTTCCTGTTATCATATCGCCAGTTGTTTTTAGATAACCTGATAAATCAGTATTGCCGTCTGTAGTTACAACAGCCGGCGAATCTCCTAATGTTGTTCCAAATTTTGTATAATAGCTCATTATTTATTTATTGTCTAACAATTTTTATAATATGTCGATATTAAATTTTGATGCAGAACGACATCTGAAACACCAACACAACAACGAACTTCCAGATTGTCATTATCTTATTGTTGGCCGCACTGGATCAGAGAAACAAATTTGCTTATGAATTTACTGTTGGACGATAATTTTAACTACGATCGAGTTTATATTTACACAATTAATCCACAACAAGATAAGTATGAATTGCTTAGCGAATATAATTACAAACTTCGTGATGATCTTGATGCTGGTGAAGATTTTTTTATTATCAGACAGGCAGAAGAACTTATTCCAGTTGATCAACTTGATTCATCAGAGCACAGAATAGTTGTTTTTGATGATATTCCGCTAAACAATACGGAAATGAATAAAATAAGAACATATTTTTCATTGTCGCGTATTAAAAGGCGTAATTCAGTTTATCTCGCTCAAGGTTTTTATAACGTTTACAGATTTATTCGGCAGAATACTGGTTGTTTTATATTATTTCCAGGACTTGACAACGTTGACGTTAGAAATATTGCAAACTAGCAATGCTGTGACGTAACAAAAGATAAATATATTGAATTGTATCATCAGGCAACAGCGGATAAATATAACTTTTTCTTGTTCGATAAACTTACACGTGATCCGAAAAAATGTTTCGCTGCTGTATTGAAAATTATCTACAGTAAGTTTTATAAAATGGATAAACGAGCAAAGTACAGAAAACATATAAAAGATTTAAAAAAAAGACTTGCTCAATCTCAAGCAGAATTTAAGCAAAAAGTACAGCAAGCCCGACGTGGACAGATAGTTGCCGCAGAAGCAACAGCTACAGCTCTCAAACCAGTTACTGAGGCTCTACTTGGAAAACAACCCGAAACTAAACCGTTATCAGATGAAGAAAAAGGTTTACTCGGAATAATTAAAGAACAACAAGAAGCATTTGTTGGGAAAATTGAAGCAATGCCAATAGAAGAAAAAAGAAAGTTGGTTGAAAAACTTATAGAGTATATTCCTGATCCTGGTAGAAAACAAGCTGAAATAAATCGTCTGATGAGTGATTCACTAGCACTTGAACGAAAATTATCAGAATTATGTACAAGTGGAGTTATAGGCACTCTGAAAAAATAATCAGAAAAAATAAAGGATATTGAAAAAGAGCAAAATGATATTGATGAGTCGGTAATAAAGTGTTTAGATGTTGACGAACGAAGACGATTTTTTTTAGAACAAGAGCAAATGGCGGAATATCTGACGCAGAATAGTTTGAAGTTTTAAAAGAAAATGGTATAAACGATATTAACAGTTTAAATACTTGGTCAGAAGAAGATATGATAAACTTATTAGATATTTGAATAAAATTATAACTGATGTTAATGAGTCTAATATTGAATTAGATAAAGTTACAGAAAACGAGGAAATGATTCCACTAGCTTATAAAATTAGGGCTGGTATTATCACCTTGGTCTTTCATAAAACAGCTGTTGATAACAGGAAAAAAGGGTTTTGGTAAGGGGTGGGTGTTTTACAAGAAATTTAAAATAATCGATGAAAACCGTATAGAGAAAATAAAGAATTTAAAGCTAAGTAGAAACTTCAAAACCTATAGCTAAAGTAGAAACTTCAAAATATGAGCTGAAGGAGAAAGTTCAAAAGTAAGAAGTCAAATAACAGCTGAAGTGGAAACTGAATTTATGAAAACAGATTGGGAATATCGAGAAGAAATGGTAAAAAAGCAAGTGAAAAAATATCAGAATCAGAATATTTTACTTTTATTAACGAATATGATATTAACGGTATTGATAATATAAATCATTGGACAGAAGATCAATACAATAATCTTATTAAAAACTTAGATGATATTATTTTCAATAAATATGAATTTTATCCTAAATTTTATGTAACAAATATTAGAGATGATATTAAAAAATTTTATAAACCAGTAAGAGATAGTATTATTGCTGAGGATTTTAAAACTACTGCAATAGATTTTAAAACTGGAAATGCTATTGAGTTAGGTGATAATTTTAAAACTGTATTTCATTATTTGATAAGCAGCGCTTAGCGATAAGAAGAGGATTCGGAGTAAAAGTATTTACATCAGTTATTGAAATGATAGGCAGATTAATGCTATTAATATCGTCAAAGGAAGCTGAAAATGTTGGTACTGAAATTGAGAATGAGATAATTGACTTTCTTGATCATTTGAGATCGGAAAATTTATTAACATCTGACGAGTATGAAATTTTACACCGCGATCTTATTGTCTAAAGATAAATATAAATGTTAGCAACATTATTACTCGACTCTAGTACAGCTACTAGCTATAGCGCAAATTTTTCAGTAAATTATGTTCCGCCAATACAACTAGATCCTGAAAAACAATATGAGATTGGACTAATTTCCTGCACGGTACGACATTCTATTGCTAATGTAAAAACTGGGGTAAATGATGAAATTACATTTTATTTGCAAGGGGAAATCTGGGAATACGGACAACATTTAAAATTCCGCAAGGAGCTTATAATGTCACTGATCTAAATAAAACAAGAAAAGAACTGACAACAAAGGCGAACGGTATAGCTGACGATTTTGAGCTGACACCAGATTATAATACTTTACTAATAAGATGATAATCGATTTTTCACCAACAACAAGTATCGCATCACTGATAGCATTTACCCGTAAACAGCATGTATCTATGGGAGAAGCTGTAACGTTTGACGGTGACCTGCCAGTAAATATAACTGACGTAAACACAATATTAATAAATTGTTCTATTGCATCTGGATCTTACTCAGCTCGAGGAAGTAAAGGACAAACAATATACAGTTTTTCTCCAGACGTTCAACCAGGTTCGCTCATACAAATTAGTCCACGGCAGGTTATTTATTATCCGCCAAACGTTGAAAATCAGATAACAGAAATAAACTTGCAATTGACAGATCAATATGGACGTCAACTGGATTTGAATAACGAGGTTGTTACTTATTACCTGCACCTACGCGTTGGGTAGATTTTTGTACAACATACTTGATATAACATGAAACAGAGAAAAAAAGTTTATAGAAGAAAAATATCTGGAGGATATTTAGGAAATATATTTACTAAAATTATTGAAAATGTTCCAGGAATAGCTAATAAAGTTGCACCAATTGCACTTGACGCATCAAAAGCTTTTGCAACTGGAGCTGCATCTGCCGCTGGAACTGCGGTGGGACAAAAAATAGCTGATAAAATTAAAGGCGCACCTGATATAAAACAAGTTATATCAGAAATCGCCCCAGCAAAAGAAACTCAATGTGCAATGATGGCAACAACAAAAAAACTTTTATCACCGCGAGGAGAGCAGATTATACAAAAATTAATATCTAAAGTTACCGCGTCAAATGTTATATAACCAAGAATATAATGTCTGTTTAAAATTATCTCGATTTAGCAGAGACTTATGACACCGACGACACAGTAATGGAATTTGAGTATGTAGAGTATCTCGTCGAAAATTCTAATGAACCAAATAAGGCCGGTGTTAGAACATTTAACACCCGTGACGAAGATGTATTACTTTTACCTCACAAAGCAATGATGGAAGTTCGTTGCCAGATTATGACAGTGGCTAATCCACCTGCCGCAATTGCAGCTGGGGCAGAAATAGCACTTATAAATAATGGCTGGAGCTTATTTAAAAGTGCCAGATATCAGCTGGCCAAGCATACTGTGAAAGGTATTTCAAATCACCTACAAGTTGCGGGCAGCATCTTAAATATTATTTCGTTTTCCGATGATTACTCCAGATCAACTGCAACTAATATGATGTGGTTTAAAGATACTGTGGCTGGTTTAGCAATATCTAGAGAACTTTTTCAAATGTTATTCTTGTTCACGGAGCTAATGCAGCTGCAGATCTTATAATTGTAAGAGATTTTCTTATTGCAAATGCTGTCAATTTTGGAATAACCGCACCAGATGCAGCCACTAACGCAGCCGCTACGTTAGTTTCACTTACTGCAGCTTGTAATAATCTGGATATAACACCGCCGGGTGCAGCTTATGACGCCGTTGCAATGTTAGATCATATTAATAACACAATTGTTTTCAAAAATTCACGTTACAATGAAGGTCATGCTAAGAGAAGGGCACTTGCAGCAGAATTACGTCAAATTACAATGATGCTGCCGTTAAGCACAGTATTTTGCTTTTGCAGAGACTATAATAAAGTATTTCGTGGACTTAAACATACATTTATTTTAGATCGGGCAGAACAAAATGATTGTTTGTTAAGAACTGGCGGAGCTGATGTACATTTTATCATAAATAAACTTGCGCTGTGGATGCCACGAATAACACCGTCAGTCACAAAAGCAGCAGAATTAAACAGTATACTTGAAAAACACACAAAGAGAATTTATTTTCAGCAACATAAAATATATCAAACAGCAGTTCCAAATACCACCGACTACACATGGCGAGTCACAACAATGTCAAGTGAATAACTGCCGCGTCAATTATTTGTTGTATTTCAACTGCAAGCGCGACGTGGTAATCAACAACAAAATAATGCAATATTTGATAACGTTGATGTTAGACGAATATAGGCCAGACTCAACTGTAAACAGTACCGAGAACGAGCAATAGAATGCAGTTTTGCAGATGACGTAATAAAAATATTACTAGACCGTACATGTTTCTTATGGACGCAGTGCAAAAATATCAGGATGTTGAAGACGGACCTTAGATAACAGTGGAGGAATTTAGTACACTTTATCCAATATTTTATTTTGATGTTAGTAAACATAGCGAGCGAGCTGTCGATTCTACAGCTGATATTGAAATTACTTGGATACTCGGAGTAGTTCCAGCAGCACAGTTGTACGTATATGCGTTGGTGATCAGAGACAGGTTCATAACAATTGACTCTGTCGGAGGTAAAATGTCAGTACAAGTTTAATCTGTAATCGTTATATAATGACAAAATATATTGTAAAAGAAATATATTTAACCGATGGTCACGTTAAAAAACTTCGACAAGCTGTTGCTAAACAACGGCCGGTTTCATTAAAGATAAACCTCAAGGATCTTAAAGGGAATTTAACATTAAAAATCTGAAAAATCGATTTTTTCTTGGTTATTACCGGGGTTTTCTGCCTGAAATCTATAAAAATAATTGTGAAAATTGTGGAAAACATTTGACCAAAACCAGACAAAATCGATTTTTCAATTTTCTGTTGTTAAATTCCCGTTAACCACTTCGAGGTTTCACCCTCAATAAACAAGAAATTGCCCCCCCCCAAAACCCCCCCCCCCGAACCCTCCCAAAAACCCCAGGCAAAACACAAGCAAAATGGTCGGAAAACGTTAACATTTGACCAAAAAACAGGTAAAATTGATTTTTTTTCAGAAATATTTTAAGATTTATAATAAATATTTTTTTCTGAAAAATATTTTGTCAGTTAAAATAAATCATGACATGCGAGTACAATTGTGATAGAGATCTCTGTCTTGATCAAAATAAAATTTTTGCATACTGTCAGAAATGCAACAACAGAGAAATAATTGGAACAGGCATAGATATACATAAATTAATTGGTAAGTTGCCGAAACCAAAAGGAAGCTGGCCATTGCCAAACCATAAATATACTGGACCATACAATCCTCTAGATAAACAACTGGACGAGAACGATAATCCGCTGCCCGGGCAAGAGCCTTACAATTAAGTTGATGCAATAGTAATGCGCCATGATATCTGCTACCGTCATAATGAACAAGACAAATCTGGCTGTGATAAAGTAATGCTAGACGAACTTCGTGATATGAAACCTGTAAATATGCGAGAGCGTGTTGACCGAAAGCTGGTGCAGGGTTTTATTGGAGCAAAATATAAACTTGGTCTTGGAGAGTCTGATCTTGCATTAGAGCTACACAAGCCTAAAAAAGTTTCCGCGACTTAAAGTTGTCGCAAATGCCGTCGATGATATCTGGCCGATAGATTTAGTTGATGTGTCAAATCTTGCTCAGTTTAACGTTGGCGCTAATGGCGCTCCAAAGAAATATCTTTTTAATGTTGTAGATGTTTTTGGTAAGTACGCGTTTAGTATACCAGTTTCAGATAAAACAGGAACATCGATAACTGATGCATTAAAACAGGTAGTGATGAGTACAGAAAGAAAGCCAAATAGAATCTGGGCCAATCACAGAGCGGAGTTTTTAAAATAAAAAATTTGAGCAGTTTTTGGAACAAAATAACATCAAAAATATGTCCTTCGAAATGAATGTAAGAGCGTTGTCGTCGAACGATTTAATTGCACACTAAACAGAAAAAATCTAGAAATATTTGACAGTCAAAAATACAAATAAAGATATTGACAATTTACAAAAAATTGTTGGTGAATGTAATAACAAGAAACATAGATCAATTAAAATGTCGCCAAACGATGCAATTAAAAATCAGATTTTAGCAAACGAAAATATGTACCGCAGACATAAATTTAAAGTTGGTGATAAAGTTAGAATTTCTCCGACGAGAAAGGTGTTCGAGAAGGGATTTACTCAAAACTGGAGCGAAGAAGGATTTGTTGTTGATAAAGTACTTTTAACAATATCAATGACTTGTGCATTAAAAGATTTATTGGGTAAGCCTAAAACTGGTAGTTTTTACGAGCAGTAACTTCAGAAAACAGAGCAAGATACATTTGTTATTGAAAAAGTTTTTAGGAAACGCGGCAACAAAAGTTTGGTTAAATGGTACGGATATAGCGATAAATTTAATAGCTGGGTGCCAACTCGGTCGATTTCATCGACTGCGATAAAATAATACTGTTATAAATTTGTTCGTATCTCATCAGTACAGATTTACATTTGACCGGCCGACATAATGATATTAAACGTAATTGTCTTGCATTATCGACTGGCATCAAATTAAATATTTTAACAAAAATAAAATCATATTTTATGCTCCTCTGTTTACCAGTTATTTTTACGTTATGAAAAGGTTTTATAAGTTGCCAAAATATTTGTTGTTCGGCAACAGTAAAATTAAATTTTATTATTTTTTAGCGATATAATATTTAACATTATATCGTCCAGTTGTCGGTCTACTGTAATTTTTTGTCAACAACGTCAACTACTTCATCTTCATCTTCGTTGTTGTTAAATAAAATATCATTTTCAATATAACCAGCAGATTTATCTACATCGCTAGAGATGACATTTCCTGCTGTAAAATTGTCGTTAGTGACCTTATCACTTGTATATATATCAACAAGTCTCTTCATTAAATCCTTATATTTTTATCTAATTATAATAATAAATGAACAATGAGATAAAATATCATCAGAAAGTTAATATATTAAATTACAGAGAATTAGCCGAGGCAGTCAGAAAATGTCTGTCAGGATATAGTTCTTATTTTGTTGACGTTATTATAATGCAAGGTGATTCCAATAAAATGCTTCTAACAGCAGCAGAAAAAAATAAACTTGATAATAGTACGTTTATAACACTAAAATATGATAAAGATGATATTTTAATGTTTGCCCATAATTGCCTTACTAAAACTGAATTAATAAATATAATTAAGCACTATATTTGAAAATAAATCTATAAAATGTTGACGTTGAAGTTGCTGTTTTGGTTTTGCCGTCAGCTACAAATTTTACCGCACGAGAATTAATTTTATGATATTTTGCAGCAGCTGTCATCGATTTAAAATTTATTTTTTCTCCAGATTCGAGATTTATCGAAACAACTGGTTTTGTGTCTTTAAAATTGGAACTAGTTCATCGTTTATTATTTTCTTGAGATGTAACTAAATCTAAATTTTCGATCCTATTATCTGTTTTAATTTTGTTAATATGGTCGACAATCAGATTATCTGGAATTGTGTTATTAAGTATTTCGTAAATAAAACGATGTGACAAATAATTAACCTGGTAAGTTTTTGTTCTTCCAACAGTTACCATCAAATATCCGCTATTTTGCATAAAACCAACAATTTTTTTCGTTTTTGTTTTAATTTCGGATAATTCCGCGATCATTAGCCTTATATAAATCAAATATTGGATGAGACTGAAATTCATCTTGCAATGCTAAATTTTCAATATTATCATCAGTAACTGCGCCGTTTACTCTGTAGATTCGTTGTCCTTCTGAAATGTCTCGCAGAACAAAGTATAAATAAAATCTTTTCTGAATATTTCAACACGTTCCGCATTATCTCCTTTTACACTTATTATCATTCCAGCTGGCGTTGCTTTACCGAAAGGTCGTCCGTATCTGACGTGAATTACCAAACCAAGTGCATTTCCGGCATATAAGTTGTACTTTGGGTGAACATAGTAATACTCTTGCTCGTTTGCGCTCATCATTATACTTATAAGAAATTTATATCTCTAATTGAAAATTTTAATAATCCAATTAAATATATAAAATATAATATAATGTTAAAATTGCGAGATATCACCAAAAATATGCCTTATCAAAGCAGCAAAAATTGTTACCTCATTTTCAGGCTACGATAAAAGTTAAAAATTTGATAAGCAAATTGTTTTAGCAAATTTTAACCCCAAATATAAATTTCATCTTTTCTTCATTGGATTGTAACTTGCAGTTCACAAAAGTGTCAAGCTAATAGTGCAGTATCATGTAATTTATCACAGTTACATGCAATCGAAAAAGATATAATTGACATAATTTTGAAAACACAAATTTCGACAGCGAAATTTCCGAACCATATCTAACAGCTAAATCACGAAAAATATTAACTGGGACAAATATTGCCTCAGTCGCCTATGAAATACATCAAGAAATGTGGACAAAAATTGGAGGAATTTACCGCATCAGGATCAGGTTGGAAATTTGAAATGATAAAAGAAGGTTTATTTCACACAATGAAATTTAACGTACTTCGCGGTAGTTCTTACGTTGATCTCCGTCAAAAAATTAAAAACAAAAAATGTTGCATAAATGTCAAAAACAATGATAACGAATGTTTTCGTTGGGCAATTATGTCCTCGAAACATCCTCAAAGTTGTATCTCCAACCGAAGCAGAAACGAACTGGATTTTGACGGAATAACTTTTCCAGTGGCAGAAAATCAGGTACCAAAATTTGAAAAACAAAACGATATTTTAATAAATGTTTTCGGACTAGATGAAAAAGAAAATGTTTACCCGAGATATATTTCAGCATTTGCCAGTCAATCAACTGTAAATTTATTATTTTATAAAGGACATTATTCATGGAAAAAAAAATCTTTAACAGTCTAGTTGGCAGACAACATAATAAACACCATGGAAAAAATATTTCTGTTACAGATGTTTACAAGGTTTTTCTAAACCTGAAATTTTGCAAGAGCATCTCAAATACTGTGTTAACGTTCAAAGAATAACCATGCCAACAGAGAAAGAAAAAGTATTAAAATTTAAAAATTATAATCATAAGCTAAATATTCCTTTTGTTATATACGTCGATTTTGAGTGTCTACTTGTTCCTGTGGACGTCGCAGAAAATAATCCAAATAAATCAAGTACAAGAAAAATACAACATGTTCCTTGTGGAGCAGCTTATAAAGTAGTTTGTTGTGCTAATGATAAAATGTCTACTCCAGTAAAGTTATACAGATGTAAAAATGGCGAATCTGAAAGTCCGGCCGTGTGGTTACTAAAACATCTCATGGAAGATGTTAATAAAATTTATAACAAATTGTACAAGACAGCTCCAATAAAAATAACATCCAAACAACAACTTGATGTCAGTCAGGCAGTAAATTGTTATATCTGCGAGAAACCTCTAGGTAACGACAAAGTGCGCGACCACTGTCATCTAACCGGACAATATCGCGGAGCAGCTCATGACAATTGTAACCTGAGCTTCCATGCGCCAGATTTTATTCCTGTCGTTTTGCATAACTTTCGTAACTATGATAGTTATATCATTGTAGAAGTTTTTGGCGATGAAGAAATTAAATCTAAACTAAAAATCATAAAATGTATCCCAAACAATTTTGAAAAGTATGTCAGTTACTCTTGGCAAATTACGTCTCATTGACAGTATGCAATTTATGGCAGCACCACTGGACGAGCTTGTGAAGGGCTGCAGCACTTTTGGCAATCTGAAAAGTTGCTTTGGTGAAAACTATGTCGATCTGACACAAAAAGGTATCTTTCCGTACGAATACCTTAACGACTGGAGCAGATTTGATGAAACTTCTCTTCCTGATAAAGATAAATTTTATTCGCAGGTAAAAAATGAAAATATTACAGATGACGAGTACAAATATGCCAATATATTTGGAGTAAATTTAGTTGTAAAACATTTGGTGATTATCATGATTTATATTTGAAAACAGATGTATTATTACCAGCAGATGTTTTCGTGCGTTTTCGTAAAGTTAGTCATGAAAGTTATGGACTGGACCCTTGTTAGTATTATTCCACTCCTGGACTATCGTAAAGTAAGATAAAACTGGATCTCTTGACAGCTGTTGATATGTTTAATTTTATTGAGAAAGGTATAAGAGGCGGAATTAGCGTTATGAAAAAA
Source organism: Megalonaias nervosa (assembly GCA_016617855.1). Taxonomy (NCBI): domain Eukaryota; kingdom Metazoa; phylum Mollusca; class Bivalvia; order Unionida; family Unionidae; genus Megalonaias; species Megalonaias nervosa. The sequence continues at coordinate 3,350 of JAECUM010013508.1, read as the reverse complement.
AATATGCGGTAGCTAATAATAAATATCTAAAAATTTATAATCCTAATAAACCATCAGATTATATTATTTATCTGGACACAATTTGCATGGTTATGCAATGTCAGAACCAATGCCGTGCAGTGGATTTCATTGGATAACTCCAGATCAATTTCTTAAAGAAACTGAAAAAAATCTTCCAAAAGATATCGGTTATTTAGTTGAAGTTGATCTCGATTATCCTAAGTCACTTCACGGCCTACATAATGATTATCCGTTTTGTGCAGAATCGATAGTATTAGACTATAGTTTATTATCACCTGAACAAAGGGCAATGACAATAGCAAAAAATTCGATTGTTAATAAGCTAGTTCCAAATTTGTTAAATAAAAGAAATTATGTGATACATTACAAAAATTTAAAACAAGCAGTAGATGCTGGACTAATTCTAAGAAACGTCCATCGTGTGTTACAATTTAATCAATCGCGGTAGATGGCAGATTATATTGATTTAAATACCAAACGTCGTGCTATTGCTAAGACTGACTTTGAGAAAAACTTTTTCAAGTTAATGAACAATTCCGTGTTCGGTAAGACGATGGAAAATATCAGAAAGCGAGTCAATATTGAGTTTGTAAACGATATAAATTGCAAAAGTAAACTAGTTAATGATGACGGTTTTGTCAGTATGAAAATATTTAATGAAAATCTCGTTGCAATACAACGCGGAAAGACAAATTTAAAGTTAAATAAACCAATTTATGTTGGTGCTTCCCTGTTAGACATATCAAAGTGGCTGATGTACGATTTTCACTACGGGTTTGTTAAGAGAGTCTGGCCAGATTCAGAGTTATTATTTACTGATACAGATTCGCTAGTTTATAATATAAAATGCGATAATGTATATCAAGACGTCTATAACGACCGTGACTTATTTGATTTATCGGATTATCCAGCAAGTAGTGTAGTGGATTTCATGATGATGTAAATAAAAACGTTATTGGTAAGGTGAAAGATGAATTTATGTTTGTGGCAGTTAGGGAATTTGTCGGACTAAGAAGTACAATGTACGCCGTAATTTTTGATGACAATAAACAGACAAAAAAAAGCAAAAGGTATTCCTCGTGGATATGCAAAAAATGTATGAAATTTGATGACTTTAAAGCAGCGCTAAATAATAATGTCAGCTTTATTAAAACAATTGTTATTAGAACAAATCATCACAAACTTGAAACAGATACAATTATAAAACGTGGACGGAGAATTTTGACGATAAGAGATATGTGAGGACGGAATTAATACACTAGCTATTGGACACTATGCAAGTTATGACATATTTAATTAATTTTGTCTAACATTAAAAAACAATGTTCGAAAATTTAACATTAGCCTCTGGAGTTAGTAGCAAGATGAAAAAATTAATGATTAACGTCCAGCCACTACAGTTTGAATTTTATAATGAAATTTCAGGCATTTGTTTTAGTAAATTTGATAAAATGAAACTTTCGCTTATCAAATCAGATAACAGCAAATATTTTGATTATCTTGAAAAGCTGAGAGATGAACTTATGCTGAAATATGGTGACCTTCACGATCCGATTAGTCAACAAAAATATACAAAAATAAATATTGACTTAAATCAACCGAAGGTTTTGCAAAAGGTGGTAAGTATATTCTCACCAATATAACAATGAAAGAACTATTTTAATGTCATCGAAAAGTAAGTGGAAAAAGTAAAGTTTATTTGTATAAACACGATGACAAATTATTTTTAATAGCTACCGTTGAAACATTACTAATAGGCAAAGAAGTTCTTTAAAAAATTATTAGATTATATTTCTCCCAGTCTGTCAAGCAATATTCCACATTAAGTTCAAGAAAATATTTCGCTTACCTTCTTACTCCCAGCGAATACATCTCTGCAAAATGACTGCGAAGGAAAAATCTGGCTGCCTTTTATAGCGTTATAACGCCACGCGAAATTTCCATTACGTAATTCTCCAGAATGTTCTCTGGAATTTCCATTACGTAATTTTCTAGAATATTTGGGGATTTCCGTTACCTTTACATACATACAGACATAACATGGCGCTTAATATATCTCTCTCCTCGTTATATATCGTCCAGTAATTGTGTGAGTCGCAGTAACAGCTTGTCTAGACTGCAGAAATCGATCCGTTTTCATTGTTACACTCCTGTACATATGGTTCATTATATCCATTCAGAATAAGTAGTAATGCAGCGTCTAGACTGCAGAAATCGATCCGTTGTGCTATTGTACATATGGTTCTAGAATATTCCAGGCAGAAACGTGTAAATTAGAATATTCCAGGCAGAAACGTGTAAATTCTCACTAGGATAGCAATAAATGTCATCGAAAGGTAAGTGGAAAAATGAAATTTTATTTGCATAAAATATTTCTAATAGCTACTGTTGAAAATGTGACAGTTGGTGAAGAAATTATCTAATGTCTGTTATAGTAGTAAAAGAAAATGGGATTCTAGATCAGAAACCCCCTTCCCCCGACAAATATATTTTGTCACCTTATTCTGAGCTAAAAAATGTCAGAATATATATCCTGAGCTACAGGTTGGTGAAGAAAATGTCAACATAGAAATGTTTTGGAGGGAGAAGGGGGTCTCTGATCTGGACATCCCGTTTTCTTTTACTACTAGTGTTTGGCATTTAAGGTCATACATTCTGAATAGGCTAGTGTTTTGTATTTTAGGCCATACATTTTGAATAGGGGAGTGTTTTATGCCATAGATTTTGAATAGGCTAGTTTAATACAATGAACAACTTCTTTACAATGTTAGACAGTAGAAGTACATTTATATGAAAATCAATCAGCTAATATCAGTCATCCATTATAAGGCTTGTGCAATATTAGGTAAGAATTATTGTAATAGATCTGATAACATCTTGAATATCCTAAGGTGTACTTTGATATTGTAATAAATCTGACATTATATTATAACTCATCATATGTACTTTGATATTGTAATAAATCTGACAATTATTATAACTCATCGTGTGTACTTTGATAATGTAATAAATTTGACAATATATTATAACTAATCGTGTGTACTTTGATACTGTAATAAATTTGACAATATATTATAACTCATCATATGTACTTTGATTTTAATTCATCATGCGTACTTTGATATTGTAATAAATCTGACAATATATTATAACTCATCATATGTACTTTGATATTGTAATAAATCTGATATTATATTATAACTCATCATGTGTACTTTGATATTGTAATAAATTTGACAATATATTATAACTCATCATATGTACTTTGATTTTAATTCATCATGCGTACTTTGATATTGTAATAAATCTGACAATATATTATAACTCAT